>JALMQS010000353.1:4599306-4722288 GCA_024734495.1 Forficula auricularia
TGAAAATTCTTACCCTTAGAGCCAACTTAACCAAATTTTGTATACATAATCTGTGGGTCACTAGAAGGCTAGAAATGCAAAAACTGGGTGCGGAGGGTGGGTGTGGGGGTGGTGTGCTGGTACGGCGGGTTCGGGTGAGAATCCAGAGGCTTAGTGGGGTGGCGCGGGTGGGGATGCGGGGTGGGGTGGAGGGCGCGGGGTGGGGTCTGGGGGAAGGCGGGGTGCGGGGGCTGGGTGTGGGGTGGGTTTCGGGGGCTGTGGTGGGTGGGAGTGGGGTTCATGGGTTGGGGTCCAGGGGGCGTGGCCCCTTGCTAGCAAGAAGGCCGCCGAAGGCGGGCCTTGCAGCTAGTTGACAATAAAAAAATAATAAATATTATAAAAGATTTTTTATCTTTTATCTTTTATAATATTTATTATTTTTATGAAAATTAAAAAATAAATAATTAACTTACTTTCATATGCATACCAAAAGCCATTTCAGCAATAGTGGGTCGACCCTTTTGAAGGCCTTGATAAGAAAGAACTGTTCCAAGTAAATCTGCATCTTCGGCAAAAAGAGCTCGATCACGTCGCCAAAGTATAGCAGGACTAAGAACCAAACATCCAAATTCAGGAAATATAGAAGAACTCCCTAAAAATAATATTTTATTAAAATCTATATATAAGAATGGTTGAATTAATAAGTGTGGGATAAGCTACGTGACGCAGTATTGTTAGAGACCGTTGTTAAGGTGTTTGTTTTTTATGTAAGATACCTGTGTTGATTTAGAAAGAATAAAGTTTTCAACAAACTATACTTGAAGGCCATTAACTTTACATGTGTAAAAAAATCAAGCGATTCCAACCTGAATCTGTTCTACAAGGCATTTCCCTTGGAATGTGGACACAACCCGGCAGAACTTTTAATGGGTAGGAAATTAAGAGATACTTTGCCGGGTATAGATTCCAACCAAAAACCTGAATGGATAAATTTTGATAAAATCAAAAATTCGAAAATAGAAATAGACAGTCAAAGATTTTATTATAATAAAAGACATCGTACAGTTGATCTTATGACTTATGCAGCTACATCCGGGTGAAAAAGTGTGGGTTAAAGACACACTTTGTCAAAACTATTAAACATAATGTTGGCATAAATAGAATGTATTTAATTCCCAGTGGACAAAAGGATAGACTTAAATTTCAAAATGTGTCACATGACTCTCAGGAATCACCTGTTCTACAAGAAGAATGCAAAACATCATCTCTTGTGATATCCTGCAAAAAGCCTGGCATACTGCTGCTGCCGGAAATTGAATAATCAATGATAAACTACAAACATAATATTAATGGTACAAGATCCCAACTTAGGCCGACCTTCACCTATCGAGTTTCCTAATGAAATTAATATTTTGATAATAACATGTATTAATAAACAAAACTTGATAGGGTCGACATCCAATTTCCCTGCATAGCTATTTTTAATAAAAAATAAAATAAAATAAAAATAAATAAAAAAAAATTAATTAATTAATTCGCAATACAATTATCTACATTTTCATATATAACAATAAAGGAAACTCTATAACTACAAAATACTAATTCGAAATTATCTGTTATTCTACCTAGCCTAAAAAAGAAGATGAAGAAGAAGTAGAAGAAATTATCTGTTGATACCCTCTCTACCTGGACTTATGCAGGGAAAAAAGATGGCGACCCAACTTTGGCATTTTATATACATATTTTACTCTCGATTGGAAATATATTTATCCAGAAACTCGATAACTACATTTATGTAATAAAATTAACAACTTCAATTTTTTATTAAAAATAGCTATGTAGGGAAATTGGATGTTGACCCTATCAAGTTTTGTTTATTAATACATTATTTTATCAAAATATTAATTGCATTAGGAAACTCGATACGTGAAGGTCAATTAAAATTAAAAAATTTAGCTTAAAATGAAAAAAGTTTTTCATACAAGCCCTCTTATTTAAATATAAAACTAAAGATTTGAGCATCTTTTTTTGAAAATAGTTGGAATGTTTTTCAAAAAATCAGCTCGGGTTCAGATTAACCAATGTATTTTAAAAGAGAAAGAATTTTATCTTTAGGACAAATTCTAAGATTTTAGTAGAAATATTATTAAATTGCGATATCAGAAGGGATTCATCCCCTCAGAAGTCGAACCTGAGAACTAACATGCTTTCTGTTTCCGGGCAGTCAGCTCACAGCCTCGAGACAAAATCCCCTCTGATATCGCAATTTAATAATATTTCAACTAAAATCTTAGAATTTGTCTTAAAGATTAAATTCTTTCTCTTTTGAATTACATTGGTTTATCTGAACACGAGCTGATTTTTGAAAAACATTTCAACTATTTTCAAATCTTTAGTTTTATATTGGCTGAATAGTAATGGAAATAAAGATAAATAAATTGAAACGAAATTCCAAGTTCTAAAAGCTTTTATCATTTATATTAAATAAAAAAAAATCATACTTTTCTCCAAAACATTTGTCTATTATTTTTATTAGGAAGAATGAAACTAAAAACAGAAAATCAATACCTGGCCGTGTTCCCTCAACGTGTAAACAAACATGAGCAAGCGAACGTGTAGCATTAGGTTGTTGATAATCCCCAATAGTTTGTAAAAGATCAAAAACAGTAGAAAGAGGAGCTCGAAAAGCATCCCCCAAACTTAAATCGGATTCCCAAGGAGAAACCGCCGTTCGAATGATAACCTGCGATGAAGAGAATTAATAATTAGGTTTCTAATAGTATAATTAACTAAAATTTGTACAATCTTTTTTTATTATTTACGATGAATATAAAAATGATTTATAATTTATGTAATTTTTTTCTTAAATCGGTTTTGCTTTTATTATTATTTTTTTTATTTTTTAAAGGGCCTCCACATCTCCCCTTATAGCCCTCCGATCCTCCCACTCAGGATCCGGTTGAGTGGCTCAGGTGTGGCTACAGCAGAACGGTGGGAAACCTTAGTATGCTGCGACCAAGAATAAAATAATAATAATAACAATAAAAGGAATACCGCATGTCGTCCAAACAATAAAAATAAATAAATAAATACACTGGGAAGAATAAATAAATAAATGTGATTTTATTATATAAAAATCTATTTTAGTGAAAGATTTAATCAAGGGATTATTTAAAAAGAATAATAGCCAAATAAGTGAAAGTGATACTAGTTTCCAAGGGGTGAACCGCGATTGGAATTAGGTGTACATCGTCTTTGGAATTATTTTGGAATTCATTAAATAATGGCCCTTCATCTATATTGTCTTCTTCTTGGAAATGAAAGTGAAAGTAGGTGTACAAGATATTAGGTCGCGATTCACCCCTCGACAGCCTCTATCTGACTCTGAGCTATCAAGGTTAATTAAGGTGTAATTCTTAAATAAACTGCTAAAAATCCATATATCACCATATCAGTGGAGTGCGGTACATGGATTTCAAAACTTCAAGAGTATTTTCATACCGTGTTATAAAAAAATTTAATTTTTAAATTTAAAAAATACCGAAAAATTCTGGGTTTATCGATGAATTTTAAAAAATTATGCGAAAAATAAAATAAAATTTTAAAAAATTGAAGGGTTCTTGTTTGCATAGGGTCGATCCCTTGGTTGAAATGTCATCGCCCGCCACTGCACCATATGCATATTTCTAAATTCGGACTTTGTGTAAGAAAGAAATACACATTTGTGGTCAGAGGGCAAACAAATAAAATAAATAATCTTTTAAAAAATCAGAAATTGGTTGCTTTAATTATAGAAAATGTTTCATTGAAACTATCTTTATAAATCAGGGTTTATTTACGTTAACTTCAAAGTTATCTAACCTAAGTGGATAACCGTGGCCGGGCTTAAGTTGCAACAGTGTCCTTTATTAATTATAGTGTTCAACAAATCAGGGAAGCCAATTTCACATAAATACAATATATTGAAGAGCATTAAAATTTCTTATTCTTGTCTAAAATAACTTTGTATTCACCAGTAATTTGCACAAGCTGTTTTTAAAACTCATTTATTAAATTTTCATCACATAAAATTCACATTAGCTGAACTCTATCTTGAAGTGAAAAATTATTCAACAGAGCTTCTGAAATGGATGAAAAGAGATCTCTTATCCAGCTTTCAATTTCTTAAATCTCCCGGAAATTAAGAACGAAAATTTTCAACAAGACATATGTAATCTGGAAGAAATTTAATATGTAATCTTTTCATACTATATCTTTATTCAGTATTTCATTCATTATTAGTCAAATTTCCAAAAGATTTATTTGAGAAACATTCTACAGGGTGATTCACAGTCGATGGTAGGTTAGACGTTTATGGAAAACGGAACGCAGGATTTTGCACCTTACATTTTCTTACCTGTTCTATCGATCTAAAATATTTTCAACATTGCGACGTTTCCGTCTCCATCGAAAAGTCCTACCAACTTTATTTTTTTAAATACAACACCTCGTATATTAACTTTATTTACCTTTGACCCCTTTTATAAATAACGGAAATAATTAAATTGAAAGTTTTTGTGCCGAGGGTAGCAGAATTTTTATATATTGAAAGAAACAATAAAAGAGTGTCTTCTGCTGGAATTATAAATTTTATTAAATCGTTATAAATAAAATTTATAATTCCATCAGAAGACACATCTTTTATTGTCTCCTTCAACGGAAATAATAGTAATTTTAGCACGCCCTGTATGATATGGAGTCGATTTCTCGTCGGAAATTAAATACTTCGGGTCTGTCTAAACTAGCACCAAAATATCAACTTTTCATGAATTGAGAGCACTAATTTATTTAAGTTTAATTAGGGCCATGTTTTGAACCATATTTAATACAAATTATTTTTTATCTCGAAAACAGATAGAGATAGGTATAGGACAATATTAACAAAAAAGCATTATAATAAAAGGGCGGTTCTAAAAACGTGTTAATATACGGGGTGTTCCATTTAAAAAAATAGAGTTGCTAGGACTTTTCGATGGAAGCGGAAAAGTCGCAATGCTGAAAATATTTTAGATCGATAGAACAAGTAAGAAAATGTAAGGTGTTAAATTTTCATAAAAATCCTGCGTTCCGTTTTCCATAAACGTCTAACCTACCATCGACCGTGAATCGTCCTGTATACTGATTTTTAATAAACCTAATATCTGTATAGTATTACATTTTTGTTCCATCTCTATACCACCTGTACAGATACTAGTTTGAGAACCCCTGGTGTTTACTATATAGCCTTTGCGTTTTTAGTAGAAATCTGGAAAAAGAAGGCAGTATTTCCAGAATACGTATTAGGCTTCTCCATTTTAGTAGAATGGAAGCAATAGGACTGGATTTAAGGTGGTTGTAATAAGTCTCATGTGATCAAGAGATGAAAAGACCACTTAACATGAATAATTAATATATGTAGCTTTATAAAATAAAATTACCTGTTGAACATAGCAGAATGGAGGCGCAGAGTCAAACCAACGAGGGGGCGGAAGAGATGCTGAAGAGCTAGAAGGTTCATTATTGTTTGGAAAACCTGCGTAACCAGAACCGGTATCAAAAGTCCAATTAACTCGAGGACTTTGGTATTGCTGAGGTACTGTTCCTGGTAATGGAATATTCGCCAAAGGAAAACTGAAAACACAATAGTTTTGTAAATAGTTGATAACAATTTCTAAAGAAAAACTTAATCTTAGTCCTCTTGAAAAAAAAAAAAACTATTTGGAAGATATAATTTAACCTCCCTCACTAACCCTACTAACACTTTACTGATGTGCTGTCTAAATGGGCTTTGTTCCCTGTGACAATAAATAAATAAAAAAAAAAAAAATATTAAATTTCATGAAACTTCTAAGATTTAAAGAAAATTAATTGTTAATAATCGTTTTGAAAAAACCTGAAGTAAATAGGGTATTTGGCCATGTTGATTTGGCTTGTATTAAGACTTGCTGCCCCAATGTCAATGTCTAACTAAAGTTTAAAATTTTATTTTTCTGGGATTTTCTCTTTTTACATACAGACCAATGGCTGAAAATGGTATATTATCTCATTACTTTTGGGGATTCGAACTCTCTCCCCGCTTCCCACTGTCTTATAATCTTCAATCCTTCAATAGCCGCGTGAACAGACACCTTCATTGTCACCCTTTCATTTGATCCCTCGCTCCTCTTATTTTTGGTTATGCAAGGATCTGTCAAGAACTTTAGGTGTTGCATTTTATATCAAAATAATTAATTAAACTTTTTTATCGCACTAAATGGTAAGTGAAAGTAATAAAAATTAAATTAAGAATTAAAAAACCTAAGTCCTAAAGAGCATAATTAGTAAATTTTAGTTATCAAACTCACCTGGAAGAGAAAACAAACTATTTGCAAAACAAACATTTTTAGGTGTTTGGGTAGGCATCTATGATTTATTAATTTTACTTAAATATGCCTGTGTGTTTAGTCAGTATAACAAATCGTCGCCTTGGAGTGTAAATTTGTTAACTCCCAACAAGGAAATTTTACAGACCAGAGAAAAAACAAACAAAATTTAATATTGTTGTTATGGAAAGAAACTAATTTTCACTTTTTTTCTACATCTTACATTCTTAATTTTAAGTAGTAGTTTTACTTGGACGATGCTGCATTTCTTTTTCTTTTGAACGGTATTAATATGTCATATATGATGAAAAATTGATTTAGCAGGTTTACACTCTAAGGCGACGAAATACAATATTACGACCATTAATGATATAACTTTTAAGGAGTTCGGTGTTGGTTCTAGGTGAAACATTTTAATATAATAATAAAACTAAGATACGAGGTAGGTTTCACAAAAAAGAAATAATATATCGAATTCAAAACTCAATTTTGTTTTATTTCTTTTTTGTGAAACCTACCTCGTATCTTAGTTTTATTATTACATTAATGATATTTTTATTCTGTGAAATTACAGACAGGTATTTATTATTTGCATTCACGGTAGAAACACGCAACGCCCTGACATATTTAAACTGAATAATTAAAACATTTTGAGTGGTTGATAAGTTTTTTAATTCTCGTCTTGATTTCAGGTGAGTTTGAAAATTACAATTTAGAAATTATTTTAAACATTGACGAGCACGATCTTTTTTATTTTTTTATCAATTCTTAATAATATTTTGATTAGACCAGTTTTAAATGAATGAAAACTATTTAAGAAAACAAAACAATAAAAAATCTTATAACAGTGTTTTAATAGAGGTTTTAAAATATATCGTTTTCAAAAATGTTAATTGGTATTTATAATTTTAAACAATACATAAACTTTATAAATAATAAAAATATTTTTATTATTATAAAGCGGTGTGTTTTACAGCATGCGCCGTAATAAAAATAATAGGTGAAGTAAAAAGTTCTGAGCCTTTTCCGTTAAATGGCTTTAATGAGCCACATCTCACGATGTATACGTCGTATCTGGTCATTCTTTTTTGCGATTTAAAGGTGACATAACGCTTTAAAAAAAGTTATTTGACAGTTTTGTGTTTGGTGAAGCCAGTTGTGTGTTAGAGCGTTCCAAAATGAGGTAAAAAAAGAGAAAATTCGATACATTCTTCAGTACCACTACGACCAAGGGGAAAAAGCGGAGCAGGAGGCCAAAAACGAACCAGCATGCGAGCACTTATTCCATTGCCCAGGAACTGAAGATTAGCCAGAAAACCATTTGGAACCATTTGTAAAAGGCTGGTCTCAAGAAGAAGTTCGATGTATGGATGGATGACACACGAATTGACACAAAAGACACTTTTGGACCGAATTGATGCCTGCGATTTTTGCTGAATCGATGGCGATGGCGATGGGGATGGTGACTGTCGATGAAAAATGGGTCACATACAAGAACAACAGGCAAAAAAGATCGTGTTCCATCAAGTGGACGTCAGGCCGCACACATCGTTAACGACGCGCCAGAAGCTCCGAGAGCTTGGATGGAAGGTTATATCGCACCCACCGTATACCCCAGACCTGGCACAAAGCGATTATCACCTTTTCAAGCATTTGCAAAATTTTCTTGATGGTACAAAACTGGCCTCAAGAGAGGCTTGTGAAAATGAGGTGGTCAAGTTTTTCATCAATAGGGACGAGGAGTTCTTCAACCCCGGAATTATGAGATTGCCTTCAAAAAGTACAAAAGTTATCGAACAAATCGGCGCATATTTTATCTAAATCGGAAAATCCCAACTTGGTTAATTTTATCGTCGAAATAAAGAGAAAAAAGGCTCAGAACTTTTTACTTCACCTATTATAATTATGCTAAGAGGAAATTATAATTATGCTAAGAGCAAACTCGACTAAAAATTTTAAAATTTAAACAAAACAAACATCTAAATTGGAACTTCCGTTTAAGAGTATCAGCATGGTTACATATACACATAAAATATGGGGCTCAAACACATAATAAAACTTCTTTTAAGCCAGGGATTAAAAATATGTGTGGGATAGTTATAAATAAATGTAGTTATGTTAGCTTTATAGAATCACATACACATATCATTTTTGTGCTGTTTTGTTTATTTATTCCCATCCTGTTGTAATTTTTCAATACTCTTGTTATTCTTTTGTATCAATCTTTAAGTTAATAAAAGCCTAATTAAAAGTAGTTTTTGTCTAATTCTTTACAATGTGAAATCAAAATATGTATTGAATTTAAGTAAAAAATATATTCAAAATAAATCTAATTCGTTCTTACCAGAATGCAAGGACAACAGTTAACGCAATAGCGAGAACTGGAATTGGATGTGTTGAACAAAAGAGTCCATGAGCATAATATAATTGAGCGACTCGATCAGGCAGCCCCCTTCCATGGGGGCTGCTTTCATGAAGGGGATTTGCCGCCGTTGCAACTGATTCAGAGGTCTTCAAAGTCATCAATCAGATTATTAACAATCGTAAATATCCGATGGAAGATCTTCTTCGAATCTAGAAAGGTTCAAAAGAATTAATTGCAAGGTCTATTCAATAGTAGCCAACAGCCATGTTTAAGTTACAAAAGATATAATTGGATGACAATGCATGTTAAAAAATTTAGATGAAAATGATTTAATTGTCTATTATGCTGCGATCTTATTTAATTTATTTATTTATTTTATTAATATAAATTGTCTTATAGAAATCGTTTTTTTTTTGTTTTTGTTTTTTTTTAATTTGTGTTAGTTAATTAATTCCAATATTTGTTTAATGAATGTTGTTAAATTTCGTGGCTGTGATGGAACGGTATTAAATGAAGGAGGAGGTGTATCAATCAAAGTTGGTTGCGCTGGGTTCAATAAAACACCTGAATAAAACGTTTCGGCCTGAATTTATTTGGCCATCTTAAGTTAATTGGGAGTTATGCACAAAATGCGGTACACATATGTGATTGAACCAAGCCTTTTATATTTTTGACAAGGGTTCGGTCATATATGTGTACCGCATTTTGTGCATATCTCCCAATTAACTTAAGATGGCCAAATAAATTCAGGCCGAAACGTTTTATTCAGGGTGTTTTATTGAACCCAGCGCATGAAACTTTGGCTGATACCTCCTCCTTCATCTAATTTGTTTAATGAATCTATAAAAACAAAGCTTCTGTAAAATGATTAGTATTAATTCAGGGGTGCCCACAGGTGGAGGTTAAGACGCAGAGCGCGTCAGGTCAAGTCTTATAACTTCAAAAAAAGGTAATAAAAAGCTGTTCTATTTCTTTAAAAGTGAAAAAAATGGGGGGGGGTACTTTTTTTGAAACTGGGGGAGTCTAGGGAAGGGGTGAGCACCCCTGATTAATGATTAATATGGAAGAATGGATGGAAATTTAAATTAATTAGAATCTCTAAATTGGTGGAGGTTGATTTGATGATGAAAAGTCAGAGGCAGTCAAGTATTTTAATTTTTGTCATCGTTTTGATAGTTTATTTCCATCTTCATCAGAATAAATATATGTAGTAATAACAATTAACAATTATTATTAATTATAAATCCTTATTTTCATTAAATCATTTCCAAAAAAAATACCTAAAATTAAATTCAAGCTCTTTTTTCTATGAGCTACAAAATTAATTTTAAAATGAAGAATTTATTTATTTATTTTGATAAAAATGCAAGAAGTTGCAACAGCTATTAGTCACGGTGGACACTCCCATCATAGAAAGAAGAGAGGAAATTTCAAGGGCTGAGTCGTAGTTGACCTTTGGTCTTGAAAGATTTAAAGTTGTAGGTTCCGGGGAAAGAGGAAACAGAGTTCCAGTCTTTAGAACTCAGAGGGATAAATGACTTGGAAAATGGATTTGTTCGATTTGTAGGGGGAAAGGTATTAAATGTTTGAAATTGAGGCTTTAGGGGGAGATTATTAACTTTATCTCGTTAGAAGAAAAGGCTAGAATTTATGATAAAGGGAAAAGGGTGGAGAAAGTTCTACGATGGATTTTATGTAAATCTTTGCATCATGCCCAATTTGCTACCCTTATAATTTGAATAGAAACTTTTAAAATAAGGGAATAAAGTGATTTAAAAAACTTCAATTATTTTGAGAATGTCTTTGAAATCACGAAATGTTGTTTTAATTTAGAATTAAACGAATGTCAATATTCATCTATTTAAATTTTAAAATTAATTCTAAGGAAGGAAGTTCTGCTTGATGTAAATAAGTAGCATAAAGAGAAACAAGAAGGCTGTCCTCTGCTTGATGCAAATAAAAAAATAAACATACACATATATGAGGCATTCAAAAGCAGAATGGACCATCCCACTTTTGGTTTTTATGAAAAATCCAGCAAAATAGAGGTAAAGGTTCGAGGAAAAAGTGGTACCAGTAGAAGGACGTTTAAAAACCAAGTTTGGACCACTCTGTCTATTTATCAAAAACCTCCTTAATTATAGAGGTTTATCAGCGAAAATGAGATTTGTGGGTTGGTTTACTCTGCTTTTGAACGCCTCATATATTATATAGGCTTAATTGTTTGTCTGGCTAGCTTGCTATGACAACGAATTTCCATTATCCAATCAGTAGTTGACCCTATGAGAAATAATAGATAAAATATTTTTAATTAAAAAGACTGATGATGAAAGCCAAGCCTTCGAAACTATAGTCTCAATCAAATAAATTATATATATATACATATTTATATTTGATATATATGTGTATGTTTATTTGCATCAAGCAGAGGACAAGCTTCTTGTTTCTTTTAATGATTCAACAACTCTGCTACTTTCGGCAAAACAAAATCTTTTCAATTAAATAAGTAGCCATTAAAACTATAGTCTCAAAGTGATAAAATATTTACATAGGTATATTATTTTTAAATTGAAAGGTTTTTTAGTCACAAACCCCCCTGGGGGGATGAATCCCCTCTGATTTCGCAATTAAAGAATATTTCTACTAAAATCCGAGAATTTGTCCTAAAAAATTAAATTATTTCTAATAAAAGACAATAAATTTATTTAATTATTATTATTTATTTTTTTAATTCACTAAACAGTTTCGGTCACACCTGGTTGACCATCTTCAGTAGTACAGTAGTACTAAAATTTGAAAAATAAAACATTTTGTCAATTTTTTTTATTAAACCAATTACATAATACAACCATTACAGAAGTTTGAATTATTCATACATACAATTTCGTTAAAGATCGGGAAATTGTCACTTTGTATTATTACGATCATATTAATTAATACTCGTAATCTTATTCAAAAACATTTATTTTCAATAACATCAACAAACATATAAAAATAAATACAAACAATAGAACGATTAACAATACATCAAGTAAGCTTTGTACGCATCAATTCTCCCCTCCTTAGAACGCGGACGCAGCTTCCCACAGGATCATTCTTCTTTCTTCCTAGGTTTAAAATAACTCGAATGATATTTAACTAACCTTCCCCTTTCTTGACTATTTTCAATAATTTTTGCTTCATCCATCGATTCTTCTAAATATAATTTTATTTGATGAAGTAACTCTTCCTTATTTTGATTTAATTTCATCTGACCAGCATCTAGTTTCTCCTCTTCCATTATATTCAACTCATCCTCCTTGACTTCCTTCAACCAGTACGGAATTAAATCATCTTCATTAGTTAATACCCTTCTTCTTTCCGCTATTTGTAATTTCATTGATGGCCGAATGATTTCCGAAAATTTATTCTCACAACAAATAATATGACTAGAGATCTCACTTTCTATTCTTACTTTCTTAGGGAATTCTACTGATTTTTGAACAAGGAACTCCCTTTTTCCTTGCCCCTCCACTCGTTTCCCTTCTTGAAGCAAGTGTCTTCCCCATGTCCTTCCCGCCTACAGAATCCACAAAAACGTCTATCCTGAATGCAACTTCTATCCTGAGTGGGACTTGTCTTCTCTTCTTTATCCATATCCTTTAAATCCCTTTCTATTTCTTCTACCGTCTGCATAAACCCTTCAATATCAGTGAATTTCATTCCCCTAATGGACGATCTAACACGTGGAGTAATCATCTCCACTAAAACTTGAAGGATTGAACCAGCATCTTCGTCCGGAAAAACTCTCTTATATAAAGCCATCTTATTCTCAATAAATAACCTTATAGGTTCGTCTTTTCTCTGTTTCTCCTCATAAAACATAACCTTTAACTTTGAGACTACGATTAAACTATCGTATTCTCGGAGAAATTTCATTTTAAAATCTTTCCAATCCAACGCTGGAAATTGATTGACCACCCGCCACCATGTCTTGGCCTTATCTAACAACTGATCCGAAACCACCATGAGCCAAACATCTTCCGGTACTTTATATTTTAATAGAGTATTCTCGACCTTTTTTAAAAATAACTTCGGATCTTCCTCTGGGAGAGCTCTAAACACCGGAAGAAATTTTCCCACGTCTGCTAATTGAATATTCCTATTAATCTCGAAATCACTAGCCTTTTCCGAATTTTTCGCCCTTTTTATCATTTCTTGCAATTCTATTCGCTTGTTTCTTTCCTCTTCCAAATCATCCTTTAATTTCTTTATTATTTCTTCAAAATTATTTTTTAATTTATTCACCTCCTCTCCCAAATCCATTACTCTATGCTCACCTTTTTTTATATCATCCTTGATCTTCGATATCTCCCCCTCGTTATTTCCATATTCGCAAAATCATTTTTCTTATTCCTCTTCGCTAGTGGTCTACTAGGTTTTCTTATCATTTCCACATTGTTCGGGCGCCAATATTACGATCATATTAATTAATACTCGTAATCTTATTCAAAAACATTTATTTTCAATAACATCAACAAACATATAAAAATAAATACAAACAATAGAACGATTAACAATACATCAAGTAAGCTTTGTACGCATCAGTGTATACATAAATCAACCTTAACATTTATATCAATCAAATATAGCAATAATTTATAAAAAACATTTATCATTGACTAGAATCAATTTTGAACTGATGATTTAATGAATTAATAAAATAAATAATAATAATTAAATAAAATTATTGTCTTTTATTAGTTTGTGACAATAAAAACCTTTCAATTTAAAAGTCAATTAAGTTCTGGAAGAATTTTATAACAAAAAACAAATAGTTATATTAGTTTATAGTACCTGGAGACACCGAGCGATGCTCGGTAACTATTTCCTTCAGTTGAAAGCTTTATTTTAATATTATTTTTAATTTAAAATTCTGATAAAAAGGTGGATTTTTATTTGAGAGCCGTTTTCAAATTAAAAAAAAATACAAAGATATATAGTATTCGCCCACTGTAGCGCCCCCCACCTCCACCCCGCTCGACCTCTTCCCCGAAACCTCGCCCTACCCCCGGATCCCCCACCACTGCACCCCACCTCCTGAACCTGTTTTGATTCAACCACATGATTCATTTTTATTCATCCAATTGTTAATAAATAAAACTTATCAAAATGTGTTATTTTTTCAGAAAATTGAGACCTGGTTATGCAAAAGATATTTTTAAATAAATTCTTGAATATTTTTTATTCTATTAAATAAATAAGGTTCTTTATAAAACGTTTATTAATAATTCTAAGGTTTATATATATTTATACGAAGCAAAAGGCAATTTTTATTTATTTCTTATTAATTAAACAAATCTGCTACTCTAGGCAAAAACAGCTTCTATTTGATATGATTTGTTTTAAATTTATTTTTGTTAAGGGAGAATGGTGTAGGTTCTTGGTGAAACATTTTAAATAAAGTAAAGAATTTTTTTCAAATTTTAAATATAAAATATTATGTAGGTTTCACCGAGGGGTGAACCGCGACCTAAAATCGTGTACACCTACTTCCACTTTCATTCTAATTCCAAAGACGGTGTACACCTAATTCCAATCGCGGTTCACCCCTCGGGTTTCACATAAATAAAAGATCAGATGCTTGTTTAGCACGATTCTATATATATTTCGGGGTATAAGCCCATCTTCAGGAGTTCACAAAGGACACTCCTGAAGATGGGCTTATACCCGGAAATATATATACCTAGAATCGTGCTAAACAAGCATCTGATCTTTTATTTATGTGAAACTACCTAGTATTTTATATTTTAAATTGATTTCTTTATATTAGTTTTCTTTTACTTTACAACACTCTTTAACACACCAAGAGACTGAATAATAATTTAATATTTTTATTTATAAATCAAAATTCAAAAAAAAGCCAAAATAACATGAGTTTTAATCAAAATTAATATATATTTGGAGATGGACTTTATATTTTTGATAAGATAACGGAAAATTGAATTAATATATAATTATTTAGTAATATAAGTATAAAATAGAAGTTGATCTTAAAATATAAAATAAAAAAAGATTCAAATTAATTGAATAAACTCACAAATGATAACCTATACATTGGTTGTTTAGTTTTTTTTCCACCGAATGGTATTTGACACTGTCAGTTTCTTTTTTAAATGACGTTCATTAAATAGAAATCAAAATTGGGAATTTTTTTCTTCGTCTTAATGTATGTGTCACTTTCAAAATTGTTAATCTAAATAATAAAATCATTTGTATTAATTGAATCTTTTGAAAGAAAACTTGATCCATCCATGATTTTAATGTTGCACTTTTCCAAGCACATGTTAAACGTAAATCCGCGAACTTTGCACTTAAGTTAAGGCGGAGAACATTCAAGTCATCAAAACGTGTACTTGGGTAATTGTAAAAAATAAGAAAACTCGTATTAAAAGTCAGAGCCTTGGAATTTTTGTAATATTACTTTTCAATTCAATCCGAGAGGACTCTGCCGGTCAATTATGCAGCGAACTTTAAATAAAATCCATTTCTTTCATCCGCGTCGATATTATTATTATTATTATTATTATTTATTATTATTATATGGCCTCGGGAACTAATGCCCATTTAGCCAGTCTTCTCAGATTTACGAAGAGTAGGTGAATAACAAAATTTATAAAGAAATAGTTATCATTGAATTAAAATTGAAAGACAAAATCTACTCTTATTAAACGAGCAAAAATTGTATATTTATTTATTTGTTTGTTTATATTTAAGAGCTAGACTTGCAATTTCCTCCGGAATTTTGTTGTAAAAGCGCAAACATTGACCCATGAATGAAGCGTTTACCTTTTGTAAACGAAAAAATCAAAATCAAAATGAAAGTAAACAAGAATAAAACCAAGGTCCTAGTATGTACAAAAAAAGAACAAACGAGACAGGAATGCATCAAAATTAACCAAGAAAACCTAGAAGGAGTTAAGGAATTCCGCTACCTAGGAAGTAAAATAACATGGGATGGGAGGAGCAAAAATGAAATTAAATCAAGAATTGCCCAAGCAAAAATGGGGTTTAATTCAAAACAAAAACTACTATGCTCCTCCTCAATCAGCTTAGCAAACAGAAAGTTGCTATTGAAGACATATGTATGGAGCATAGCCATGTACGGGTGTGAAACCTGGACAATTGGAAAAGCGGAGAGAACGAGATTGGAGGCTTTCGAAATGTGGTGCTACAGAAGAATGATGAATATCAAATGGATGGATAAAATTACAAATGAAGAAGTTCTTGGAAAAATCGGAGAAAGAAGAACCTTGTGGAAGAGTCTGAAGAAGAGAAGAGGTCAGATGATGGGGCACACACTGAGACATGGGGGACTGCTTAGGGATATCTTGGAGGGGGAGGTGGGAAAGAAAAGGGGAAGGGGAAGACCCAGATTAGAATATTTCAACCAAATAATTGGGGATATGGGATGCCAGACATTTAGAGAGGTTAAACAGCTGGCGGAGGACAGAGTCGAGTGGAGACGGATTGTTGCATCAAACCAGTCTTAGGACTGTATACTCAATGATGATGAAACGAAACTTCGGGATGGCGAGTTTATTCTTAAATCTAGTATTGAATTCATGCCTGTCACTATTCTTTTGGAACTCAGTAATATTCTTCTGCACATATACTAAGCATTCGTAAATGTATTGGGATGCCACAGTCAGAATATTTATCTCCCTAAATTTTTCCCTAAGGGACATTTAAGGACCCAAATTATATATAGCTCTAATGGCTCTCTTTTGAATAATAAATATCCTGTCAATATCAGTTGCCTGTCCCCAAATTAAAATACCATAAGACATCACACTGTGGAAGTAGCTATGGTATACTAAGCGAGCCGTATCGACATTCGTCAGTTGCCTAATTTTTTTGACAGCGTAAGCCGCAGAAGCAAGCTTACCTGCCAGAGCCCCAATATGAGGACCCCATTGTAACCTGGAGTCCAACGTCATGCCCAAAAACTCCGTATAATCCACATAATCAAGGGATTCCCCACCCAAAGTCAGATCAGCATCAACCCGTCCCGCGTTCGACAATGAGAATCTAATGCATTTGGTCTTTCCCGTGTTAAGGAGCAAATTGTTAGCCGTGAACCAATCCATAATCAACGAGAGAGTAGTGTTCACTTCGTCAAAGCTATTTTGATTTCTGTCAACTTTAAAAATTATTGATGTATCATCAGCAAACAGTATACTATCTCCTCTGATTTATCATAATAACATATGGAAGGTCATTTATATAAACTAAAAAGAAGAATGGTCCCAATATAGTAGTCCCAATATGTGGTACCCCCATCACCACTGGGGATCCTTCAGAATTAATTCCGACCCCTTGCTTACGGTCTGAGAGATAGGATGATAAAAGCCCCTGAGCCGTACCGCGAACACCGTAATAGTTGAGTTTGAGCAACAATGTTTCATGATCAACACAATCAAACACCTTAGAAAGATCACAAAATACCCCAATTGCATCTCGCGAGTCCTCCCAGGCACTCAGGATGTGCGTCATCAATCTAGCTCCGGCATACGAGGTCGATCTTCCTTTAGTGAATCCAAACTGCTTATCGTGCATCAACCCATATCTATCAAAATGTGAGAGCATTTGGATTAACATTAACTTTTCAAAAATTTTACTTAGTGCAGGCAGTACAGACACCGGCCTGTAGTTGCAGGGATCTTCACTGCAGCCCGACTTAAAGATAGGGACAATCCTATTGAATTTCATCAAATTCGGGAAAACACCTCGATCTAAACAACTATTATAAATTATGGCCAGAAAAGGCGCAATTACCACTATAATTGATTCAATTACTTTAACTGATAGACCCCAAATGTCTTCGGTTTTCTTAACATTCAAAAGCTTGAATGTTTTGATAATTTCATCAGCAGACACATATTTAAAATGAAAGTCCGGTACATCAATTTTAATATGCCTTCTTAACAATGACTCAGCAACTTGAGAAGAGGAAGCCAATTCCTTTTGTGATTTCCATGGGAACATTTGCAAAAAATTTTTCGAAAGTTTTGTCAACTATCAACTTATCTGAAACAAGCTCGTCATTTATTTTCAGGGTCACAGATTGACTAGAACATCTATCTCTACCTGTTTCAGTGTTAATAATTTTCCAAACTGCTTTTATTTTATTAGTGGAATTTTTTATTTTATCCCCAATGTGCATAGCCTTAGCTTGATGACATATTAATTTAAATAATCTAGAATATTTCCTCACATAATCATGAAAATTTTCATCATCAGTTATGGATTTTCTATCGTAGAGATCATATATAAAACATCCCTACTGATTCTTATACCTTTAGTTGCCCAGTCACTGAAGTTTAACTTTTTATTCATTTTGACTTTCTTCATTTTACATATTTTGTTGAATTGATCAAGTATTCCCCGAAAAAGAGTCTCATAATTATAATCTGGGTCACAGGATCTAAACTGAACTAATGGCAATCCAGATTCTACCCGAGACCTCAGCCTCCCCAGTTTATTTTCATTTAAAGATCTAAGCTCTATAGAATTATCATTTATATTTGTATCTTGGTTATACTAGAAAACGACTCTACCTATTTTGATAAAATTCACGGGTTAGGGGATTTTTGGGGTGACAATTCGATCTGTCATGGTCTCCTCTTCGACAAAATTGTTTTTGATGGGTTTTTTCGTAATCAAATTAATTATTCTCAGGTAGACAAATCCCATTCTTAGGGTTTTAAAAAAGGTTTCCCTTTTCCTTTTATACCCAGGCAGACAATGGGTTGTTTGTTTCATTGTTCTAAAAAAGGCCTTGAAGAAGTATTGTGATTGTTGATTTTAACATATTTTATTCTCTCTAAACGTTAGAAATATTAATAAACGTTTTATAATTGTTTTTATAAAGAACTTTATTTATTTAATAGAATAAAAAATAATCAAGAATTTATTTAAAAATATATTTCGCATAAGCAGGTCTCAATTTTCTGAAAAAACAACACATTTTGATAGGTTTTATTTATTAACAATTGGATGAATAAAAATGAATCATATGGTTGAATCAAAACAGGTGCAGAAGGTGGGGCGCAGTGGTGGGGAATCCGGGGGTAGGGAGAGGGTTCGGGGGTGGGGTCTAGCGGGGTGGAGGTGGGGGGGGGGGGGCTACATTGGGCGACTATTATATATTTTTTAATTTTTTTAATTTGTAAACGATCAATTTGGTGTCTATGTGTCTCACAGCCTAGAAGGACGTGGTTAATATCACCAATAGAAATAGAATCACAAGAGCAGTATGGATTATCTCTCTAGCCGATTCTGTGCAGGTATGCAGGTGTTGTTGCATGACCTAGTCTAAGTCGAATAATATGAACCTTTAGTTTTCGATGAAGATTGAAGTTTTCAAACCACGGACGAATCGGGATTCTCGGACACACATTAAAGAAATGACGACCTTTTACCATACTTGAATGTCAACCACAGATTCTGCCAATCCCTATAAATTCTCTTCCTGATGATTGATCGAATTTCATTGGGCGTTAGATCAAATGAGTGTTGAATACCATCGGTTAAACAGGCAAGGCTATCAACGTCCTCATTTCCCGTAATGCCACTGTGACTAGGGATCCATAGAATTTCAACTTCTTTCCCATCAACTCTGGAGTTTATTTATTTCATCTATAATATCTAAAATAATATAAGAAGGGTTTTTGTTTATGGGGAAACCATTAATTGCCTTTAAGACACTCAACGAATCAGTACAGATCAGAAATTTGTTGAAATCGGAAACATTCTTCATATATTGAACGGCCCTCAGAATGGCAAAGCCTTCGGCTGAATAGATGGAGGTTTCGGGTGGGAGTTTAAAGATTTCCTTGAATTTTATTTTTAAATCGTATGTTTCCTATATTTCAAGGGTGGCCACTAATCTTAACTTTGGGAGCCACAAATTTATAAAACTGTTTTAAAGCGAGCCACATTGTTTGGAGATTAATTAATGGTTTATTAAAAAAAATACATTTTTTATTTTATAAAATATAAATGAAGTAACATTTATTTTTTGCTCTACTTATAACATTAGTGTTCAATTACAATTAATTACAAATTAATTTAATTTTTATATTAATTGATAGAGATTGTTACCCTGAAGAAGGAGAGAATAAATCTCCGAAACGTCGGTTTAACAAATAAATGTAAAATAATAAAACCTCTATAGTCTTATTTTTTACAACCACCGTGGACTGCTTTCATCAACATCCAATTGCATTTTATATTAATATTTTTTAATTTAATAATTTTACTTTTTAAAATCAGTATTATTCAAGAGGGTTCAAGAGCCGCATGTGGATCGCGAGCCACGTTTTAGCCAACCCATGCTATATTTGATTCAATCGCGAATCGAATGTAGGTGATTTTTGTCAAATATTAAGTGAAAATAATATCTGAACTTATATATATGTCTAACTTTAAATAATGAAGTTAAATAAATTTATAATTTTCTCATTCATATATTAAAGAATAATCAACATATTAACATATACTCGTTAATATGTTGATTATTCTTTAATATATTAATGAGAAAATTATAAATTTATTTTTATATGTAAAATATATTTTTTTATAATTGAAAAGTTTTTATTTTTTGCCGAGAGTAGCAGAGTTGTTGATTCAAAGGAGAAAAACAAAGAGGTTGTCCTCTGCTTGATGTAAATAAACATACACACACATATAGGTAATGCTATATAAAATAAATAATATATATATATATATACTAGCTGCAAGGCCCGGCTTCGGCGGCCCTCTTGCTAGCCAGGGGGCACGCCCCCTGGAGCCCCAACCCACGGACCCCACTCCCACCCTCCACCAACCCGAAACCCACCCAGCACCACCGCACCATGCACCCGCTCCCAACCCCCTCCCCCACACCACCACCACCCCGCAACACCCCGCCGGGCCCCCGTGCCGTCAATCCCCGCCCCCACACCACCACCCGCCTCAACACCACACCACCCCACTACGCCCCTGGACCCTCACCTGAACCCTCCACTCCGGACTCCACCCGTGCCCTTCACCCCCGCCTAACCTCCTGGACCCCACCCCCGATACGCCCCCGGACCCTCATACCACCCTCGCACCTCACACCCTAACCCACCCCCTACTCCAATCCACCCCAACACCACACCCAGTTTTTGCATTTCTAGGCTTTTAGTGACCCACAGATTATATATAAAAAATTTGGTTAAGTTGGCTCTAAGGGTAAGAATTTTCATTTTTTGCCCCCCCCCCCCCTCCATTTTGGGTGGTTAGTTTTTGCATTTCTAGCTTTTTTATGGGGCGCCAAAAATTGAGATTTTTTTACATTTTTTGACTTTTTTGACAATATTCCGTCACGAAATTTTGTTAGCAAACTTCAGATTCGGATTCAGCACACCCAAAAACATAAAGGGTCGAAGAAATTACAACTACCCCAAAACTTTCCGGGTAAAAACACAATTTTGCTGGACTGTTTGTTTTAATAAAAAAAAAAATTACCACTAAATATTTTGCTTTGTGGATTGACCCTCCCACGAAAATTTTCTGGCTACGCCACTGTGTGTGTGTGTGTGTGTGTGTATGTATTAGTCCTCCCTAGGATAAAATCGTGGTTACGCCACTGATTGTGATCAAATCTGATCTTGCGTCACGGACCTCATACCTTATAGATAAAGCTTGTAATAAAAGGCGTGGACAAACTGGCCGTTAGATTAGGAAGCCGCGCATTATTTTATTTATAAATATATATAAACAAACAAACAAATAAATAAATAAATCTATTTTTTCAATTACATAATTATTTTCTTAATAAATAGGGAGAAAATGCTTAAATGCTTCGAAAATCTTACTTATATATATTAATTTATTAATTATTATTCCAAGGTTGGCAGTATGAGCTATTGTGTAAAATAGGAAAACACTTTCTTTTTGTTTATTCTTTTAGACATTTGTTTTCTATATTAAATAGAGTACTATTTATTATTTAAAAAAATGTTATATTAATCATTACCATTTTTTTTGTTCTCTTTTATTGATTAATTAAACAACTTGTAATTGCAATTATGGGTATGTGAAACGTCAAAAGGGTTAATTGCATGCTCCTAACTTATTAATCTAATCTTGAATGACTCACTCTGAGCAAATATTTCAGTTAAGTTAGTTTAATCAGAGACATTACACATCTAATATAGTTCTAAAAAAAAATGGAAGTTGAAAACGTCCCGTTGCGAACAAGACGTCGTTCCTATGCTTATTCACAGCAAAGTATTTCCAAATATTCAGAACGCTCTTTACATTCCATTCCTTCAACAGGTAGTGAGTGCATTTAATAAATACTATTTAAATTCTTCTTTATTTTGTTTATCTTGCCCTTTTTAAATTGAACATATTTTAGAAAATTAATACCTATATTATAAGGTGACCAGATTTCAACATTGGTGAAGCGGGACAATTTGTATCAATCACCCTTTTCGAAGAGAGGGTTCAAAAAGTATTTTTTTTTCGAGATATTCAAACGAAAATATATATTTCAAACTCTTTATAAAATATACAATTTAAAATGAGTATAATATTTTGAAAATTAATATTTTCCCCCTTAAAATTCTCAATCAAGTTGATAAGGGTCCACCCCTTTGTATCAACTACCCTTCGAAGAGAGGGTTCAAAAAGTATTTTTTTTTCGAGATATTCAAACGAAAATATATATTTCAAACTCTTTATAAAATATAGAATTTAAAATGAGTATAATATTTTGAAAATTAATATTTTTCCCCCTTAAAATTCTCAATCAAGTTGATAAGGGTCCACCCCTTTGTATCAACTACCCTTCGAAGAGAGGGTTCAAAAAGTATTTTTTTTTCGAGATATTCAAACGAAAATATATATTTCAAACTCTTTATAAAATATAGAATTTAAAATGAGTATAATATTTTGAAAATTAATATTTTTCCCCCCTTAAAATTCTCAATCAAGTTGATAAGGGTCCACCCTTTGTATCAACTACCCTTCGAAGAGAGGGTTCAAAAAGTATTTTTTTTTCGAGATATTCAAACGAAAATATATATTTCAAACTCTTTATAAAATATAGAATTTAAAATGAGTATAGTATTTTGAAAATTAATATTTTTCCCCCACTTAAAATTCACAATCAAGTTGATAAAGGGTTCACTCCTTTGTATCAACTACCCTTCGAAGAGAGGGTTCAAAAAGTATTTTTTTTGCGAGATATTCAAACGAAAATATATATTTCCAGCTCTTTATAAAATATACAATTTAAAATGAGTATAGTATTTTGAAAATTAATATTTTTCCCCCCTTAAAATTCACAATCAAGTTGATAAGGGTATCACCCCTTTGTATCAACTACCCTTCGAAGAGAGGGTTCAAAAAGTATTTTTTTCGAGATATTCAAACGAAAATATTATTATTTATCCTTCTCGGAAAGCATGTGAGTTCTCAGGTTCGATTCCTGAGGGGATGAATCCCCTCTGGTATCGCAATTTAATAATATTTCTTCTAAAATCTTAGAATTTGTCCTAAAGATTGAATTCTTTCTCTTTAAAAATACATCTTAGTTAATCTGAACCCGAGCTGATTTTTGAAAAACATTCTAACTATTTTCAAAAAAAAGATGCTCAAATCTTTAGTTTTATATCCTAATAATGTTTCTAACCATTTGTTCTCTGTTGTGATTGCTGCTGATGGCCAAAATTTAACCTTTTCCTTAATATATTTTTTAATAATGATACCCCATGAAAAAATCATTTTTTAGTATTCTTTCCAAAAATCGGGACTTTCTTAAAACGCCGCAGGACGCGGGACAAATTGTTAAAAATCGGGACTGTCCCGCCAAAAGCGGGTCGTCTGGTCACCTTACTATATTAAAAGGAATAAATCAAATAGTGCATCTTCTGCCTGATAAATAAGGATAAAATTACATAGGTATATCGTCGCCTTAGAGTGTAAACCTGCTAAATCCATTTTTTATCATATATGACATATTAATACCGTTCGAAAGAAAAAGAAATGCAGCATCGTTCAAGTAAAACTGATACATAAAATTACGATCGTAAGTTAGAGAAAAAAAATGTGAAAAATAGTTTCTTTCCATAACAACAATTTTAAATTTTGTTTGTATATTCTCTGCTCTGTAAAATTTCCCTGTTGTGATGTAGCAGGTTTATACTCTAAGGGGACTAATATATGTAAATAATTACTCTTCAAATATCTGATTAATTTGAGATTATAGTTTCGAATGCATTAAATTCACTTTCAATCTATAAATATATGACACTTTTTACTTTCGCATTTTGATTATTTATGTCCATCGATTAAATTATTAAATTTGTTATCAGGGAAATAAGGACTATATTTTTCATGCAGATAATTTATATTTTATTGGCGACGTTTCGTCAACTTTGTTGACTTCTTCAGGGCTCAAATAGTTAACTTCCCGCATATTTGTCATTTTTAAAATTATTCTTTCTTAGTAAACATATCAAGCCAAGTCATCAACATCAATCAGATGACTTGCCTTGATATGTTTACTAAGAAAGAATAATTTTAAAAATGACAAATATGCAGGGAAGATAACTATTTGAGCCAGAAAAAGTCAACAAAGTTGACGTTGGCAATAAAATATAAATTATCTGCATAAAAGATATAGTCATTATTTCCCTATAACAACTTTAATAATATAATTTAATGTGAAGTATAGCGATCGCCTGCCTGGGTCCTGACTCTTTGAGAGCTTATATCTCAGAGATGAAAAAAGTTAATTTCATTTTGTAACTTCTAGCTGGAAGGAATCGATGCCCCTAATAGTTGGAGACCGGATTTAGGACATGAAACCCGTTATTGTGTTCCCCAGAGGCCAAAAAGGGACCAAAAATCATTTGTTTAGTGCCTATGTGTATATGTACCCCCTGCGTTTCGCAACCATTAGTCTCAGAGCTACGAAATTTGAAACTTAAGCTCGATATATGCTAAAAGCAGTACAGCAAGCTTTTGGTTAAAATCGGAACACCGAAAGTTGACATTTACATGAAAGATTTTTCGTTTTTTTTTCATTTTCTCAAAAACGGCACTAACGATTTTTTTTTTAAATTTGTGTATTTTTCAAGTGTCATGAGTTATTAGACGTGTATAAATTTTATTCCGATTCAAATAAAAGAAGGGGGTGCAAATTAGAAGTGTCGCGATGATTTCAAATAAGTGATAATGTGAAAGTCGTGTGGTGACCACACCAGTTGATTTGCTTTCAAATTGAATGGACTTTTTGAATGAAGCCCTTCATTAACTTCTCTACCAGCCCCAAGAACTCAATTCAATTTGAAACCAAAAAACCTCAAGTGAATATTATTGTCGAATATTTATACTGTGAAAGTGAATGCAATGCCTTTGAAACTATAATCTCAACTTAATCAGATATTTACGAGTAATCTACTTAAATCAAGCAGAAAACGCTCTTTTTATATTTCTCATAAATTAAGCAAATCTGCTACTCCAAACCCAAAACCCTTTTATTTAAATAAAAAATATACTTGGACTTTTTAATTAATTTATTGTTCTAGCTTGGAAAATAGATGTATCGAACATCTGTCATCTGTCTAAATTGGATTCTTGGACGATAGCAGAATCACATAGGAAAAGACAGAGCAATAAAATAATGCTGGAAATTGAATGGCTAGATAGATTGTTGCAAGCTTTCCTTAAGATGAGGGATAAGAACTAAGTGAATGGTTTAGTTAAAAATTGTAACTCAGAGAATTCTACATCATTAGACACAAAGTATTTTTGAGAAATATTTTGGAAGGTGTGTCAGTAAAGAAACGGGGAAGACGAAGACTTAGATTAGAGGATATGTAACTTTTAGGGCCAGTTGTATGTCGGTTGGTAAAGTCTTTGTAAAAGTTAACAAAGGGTAAAACCTTAGAATTCACCAAATGCTCGGCCGGATGGCCAATCAGACGACACGCACTTTCATCTGATTGGGCATCCCTCCGGCACAAGGTGAATTCTAAGGTTTTCCCCTTTGTCAACTTTACAAACCGACATACAACTAGCTCTTAGAGATTTTTGAAGAATTTACTTAGGGCCAGCTTGTATGTCGGTTGGTAAACTCTTTTTAGAAAACGCTGACAAAGGGTAAAACCCTTGAAATTCACCTTGTGCACAGTGGGATAGCCAATCAGATGAAAGTGCCTGTCTGATTGGCTATCCCTACTTGTGCACAAGGTGAATTGTAAGGTTTTACCGTTTTGTCAACGTTTCCAAAGAGTTTACTAACCGACACTGCTAACTGGCCCTTAGGATAAAATCCCATTTTTGATAGTTGGGTTAAATCACATTTTAAACTGTTGATTTTATAATGGTGCTATTTTGGCCTTTTGTTTGTATTCTCAATGTTCCTATATCATTTTAATTACTAAGGAGTATATCCTTAACTTGTCTATCCTCATTTACTTATCTTGTGCCATAGGCACTCAATTCGGGAATAAGGGTATACTATCGACAATATTCTTCTCTCACTAGTAATTTTTCAGGAAAAAATCTTTACTGGCGTGGTTTTTCGTTCCCCTAATTCCTATTTAGGCCTTTGTAAATTCAGTGGGATGTAAGCATCTTCGGGTACAATTAATGCGGTATATAAGAAGCTAAAAGGACCCCATTGTTTTAAACATTCATCTATTCATGAACCCAAATACAAAAGTTGTTTAATTTTTGAAATGTATGGGTTCAAGTGCTTTCAGCAGTCTAAGACCGTTGTCTAATTAATTTAAGTATATATTAAAAAGCCCAAGTATGATATTTTTGAATTTAGATATAGTGACTAAATTCATTAAAAGACTAGACTTGATTTTGGTTTATTTAATCAGATATACTCTGAAATATTTGCATCTTTTGCACTTAAACCTTATTTTAATAATATATGTATTTTCTAATATAATATTATTGCTTTATCTAATTTTAATACTATTTAGATATTTTGGGTACTTACGTATTAACGCCACCGCAACTACAGATTTGGCGGTTTTAATTCACCTAACAATTTTTGAGATAAATCATAAAATAGAATAAATCAGTTCTCCCTCTGTCAAAAAACAACTTGAATAGGTTCGGTTTATGATCTCGGTTTGATTAGATAAAAATGCGTTCCCAAACAAACCTTGCAAACAACTTGAATAGGTTCGGTTTATGATCTCGGTTCGATTAGATAAAAAATACGGGTACATTAACGCCATTGCAAGGTTTGTTTGGGAACGCATTTTTTACCTAATCGAACTGGAGATCATAAACCGAACCTATTCAAGTTGTTTGCAAGGTTTTTTGGGAACGCATTTTATCTAATCAAACCGAGATCATAAACCGAACCTATTGTTTTTTGGCAGAGGGGAACTGATTTATTCTATTTTATGATTTATCTCAAAATTTTTAGGTGTAGATTGGCGAAATTTAAAAACTGCCAAATCTGTAGTTGCTGGTGGCGTTAATACGTAAGTAGCTATCTTTTGTTTTAACCAATTATTAATTTCCATTTGTGTTTTAGCTGAAATCGAATAAATGAATTTATTTGATATTTTTGTCTTAACTAATTATTAATTTCCATTTGTGTTTTACCTGCAATAGAATAAATAAAATAAAAATAAATCTAAATTTCATATATAAATATATTTATAAATAATCAATATTTATCAGTCCATAATTATTAATTGACATGTATTAAAATTTAATTTTTTTCAGGCTCAGGATGTCAGGAATGTATGTCTCGGATTCCTTATGCCACTCTTATAGCCTCCATTATGTGCTTAGTGGGAGTTGGAGTATTTTGTGGAACAATGTACAGAGGAGCAACTTTAAGTGTACTTATGCTAGATCAAGTTTTTCATCTGCGAGTGGCCTGGGTTGAAGCAGTTCAATTAATTTTTGTGGTCCTTGGAGCGTGCATGGCCGGACTTGGTGTTGTTATTCTTTTTATTGGATTTTTAGCGACTGGTGCTACAAGACATCAAGTTTACAGAGCCTGGGGGGCTCGAGTATCTGGAAGGGTTACATGCGCTGTGGTACTTAATAATTATTATTATCATTTCCGTCCATGATTTGTATTAATTTGAAAGTTTATAATAGGAAAATAAGGACAAGTTATTATGTGTGACTTTTTTATTTATCAGCCAACGTTTCGTCGACTTTGCCGACTTCTTCAGGGCTACAAATAGTCATGCCACACATTCATCTAAATTTTCTTGTTATCTTCGTTACCATTGAAGACCATCAGAAACTCAAATTTCAATAAATATTTGGCACATTCACATAAACAATTTTTCTTTCTTTTCTTTTTATATTAACTAGTTGCGACGTCCGCCTTCGACGGCCCTCTTGCTAACCAGGGACTACGCACCCTGGACCCCTTGAAAGTTAAAGGTTTCAGGAAACATGGGCAATGGGAAAATATATCTTTAAGGAATAAAATATCTCTAGTTCACACATTTTTAAGGTTCCTTTCAAAAGTAAAACATCTACATTGGGACTTACGAATTGTTTGTGGGCGATAAAATAATATTTTTTCATCATGTTTCTCTCTAAAAATCTCTCGCGATTAGATTTAGGATCAATTTTAAATTAATTCACTCTAAAATGATGGTTTTGACAGGGCTTAAAGTGGCTAATTTTAGTTTTAGTTGATTTCTATCCCTATTGGCGTTCAGAAGTGGGTTAATTTAAAATTACAACAACATTTCATGAATTCTCTCATTCTCTTTGTAGTATCATTGACAAATAAAAACTATTTGATATCTCAAATATTTTGGAATATTTAGTATATTTGTCCGATTCGCACTTGGCCGGCTTATTTTAATTCTTGGACTTGACTCACTTAAGATTTGAGTGCCCTCACATTTTGAATTGCACTTAGAATCTCTTCTAAACATTCATTACAGGTTAAAGGAGAATGGTGTAGGTTCTTGGTGAAACATATTAAAATAAAGTAAAAGAAAATTTTTTGAAAAATGATTTTTGGAACTTTTTCAAAATTTTTTTTAAATATAAAATACTAGGTAGGTTTCACATAAATTAAAGATAGATGCTTGTTAAGCACGACTCAATATATATTTCGGGGTATAAGGCCATCTTCAGGAGTTCACAAAGGACACTAGTGTGAAACCTACCTAGTATTTTATATTTAAACATTTCTTTGAAAAAGTTCCAAGAAACATTTTTCAAAAAATTTTCTTTACTTTATTCATTACAGGGTCAAATTCAAACTTGAGATGGTCATGAGTAGATAAGATCAAATATTTTCATGGATTAAATATTAAAAAAACATCCCCTAGAGTCAATTAGAGGGAAATAATTATTTCAAAAAGAAAATATAATCAAATCAAATTTTCTCTAGATAGATTTTCGATTTATTTTATTCATTAAAATTTTTTGAATAATATTTCTTCTATTTTCATTATCAGGTTATTGATAACACAGCCAAAACAACAGAAATTTGGTTTTAATTAAATAGTTTTTTTAATGATATTGATGTGAGAAGGAGATACACCAGAAGGTGGATCCCCTAAAGGCCTGTATGGGCTGGCCCCTCCATCGTGAAAAGAACAGAGTAGAAGGAAAAGAAGCCGGGATCACGAGCCAAATCTCAGAAAGTTAGATATAGTCCAATTTACTAAGTTTTTAGGGGCTTCGAGCAGTGGTAAATTGCCGCGCGATAAATTAGGTTAAATTTATCTCCCACTTACCATAATATCATGAAAACATTAAATAAAACGTTAATTAAATTGTTATATATATTTGAATGTTTTCGTGATAATAGTTTAAATTATATAAAATATATAGGTACATATAATTTTAATTAATTGAAACTACTTTCAGCTCCTTGGAATTACATATATTTTGGAAATTGCGTGGATATTGATGCTAATTTGCTTAGTCATTGTAACATTAATTTTCACTGTATTTTGGGCAATGTGCAATAAAACAGAAGTACAAAATAATATAGAATGCATCGATTTACGTTCAATGAATATGTTTTTCCCTGCCGGTACAAGACCAGAAGATATGCAGGTAATCAAAAACGTTAAAATAATTTGAAATTTAAAATAAATTAATTTTTGAATGGATAATCAATTATCATCTCATCATATGAAAGAAAAAATTATCTAAAATTTTTTTATTTTTTATTAACATATTTAAAAAAATCATTAAAGTTAATTTTGTGTTATGGAAGGTTTTTTCTGGTTGGACCCCTCATATGGGGTTAAGTCAAACTTAATTGACGTGGATAATCTAACCCGAATAAACTTTCTAAATCATCATTTTGATGGCAAAATAATTATTATCCATAAAAAGCTACCTTAAATTCTTAACTTTGTGTGATATACGATAAGTAGAGACCGGATTCACATATGCAATTCCATATTTTGTTTGCCGCCACGTACGACCCAGGAGATCAATTATCTATCCGAATCATGCATCTAGGATACTGTGGGTTAAATTTTATACTGCATATTTTTGCATATTTGCAGTAATATTGCATAAAATTGCATATTTCGCGCCAAATACAGAGGTTTTAAAAGGAATTTTTCGGAGAGAGAATGTAAAAAATCATTAAATAAAACAGGAGGACACTAATTTAAATTCGAAGAAAACTGAAATAGGCCTCAACGACACGAAGTGTAGTGTTGGATTACGAAGTAGGAAGTTGAATTACAAAGGATGTAAACAAGCTACAAAACAACAATCCACTCATTTTTCTTATTATTCAGTTGTACTAGATAGGTACTATATTCTACACGAAAATGACGAAAAGTTTGCAATATTTTTCTTCCAAAGTAAAAGTGCGGGGTTTAAGTTCCTTTAAATTCGCCTCCAGTACGTCTGTGAGTGTGGAGCGCTCTTTTCTTCGTATAAATCAATTTTAAGTGACCGTAGACATAATAACCTGAAGATAATTTAGAAAAATACTTGTAATCATAAATTATTCACAATTACAATCAAATTTTAATTCTTTTTGAGATCCTGTTAATTATTTAATTATTTATTTATTTTTTTAATGGCCTTCGGGAACTATAGTCACATTTTGGCTCATTGAGTGTTCGTGTGGGTGTGTGTGGAAGTGTGTGTAAATTATTGTAGGGATCAGATTATAGCCGGTCAAATATTTGCATTATTTTATTAGTTTATTATTTGTACGTTAATAATAAAAAAATAAAAGCAATAATATACAATCGTGTCTGTTAAATAAAAGTACATATTTGACTCTTGGAGTCTATAGCTTACTTTTATCATTTTATTCCTTTCATAGCACTCCTTCAAATATATAGTCTTTTTGTCTTCAATTTTAATTTTTTAGTACATAAAAAATTTATTTTGCCATCTTTTGGTGCATATATTTGCATATTTCAACTTATTCTGCATATTACTTTCATATTTCAGCATTTTTAACTGCATATTTTGGCACTTTTAACTGTATAAAAATCTGGTCTCTAACGATAAGATAGGATTTTTTAAAGATAAAATCGTTATACTTCTCACTTTTTTGTTAAATTTTCTTTCGTATTTTTTTGCAACGAAATTTTCTCTGGAGAGAGACGGACTGGTAGAAATTTTAATTGAATGTAATGGAAGGCAGCCCAGGGGTAGTAGGAAAGAAAAAGTTAACACATCAAATAAGGTGTAATTTATTGGAATTCTTCCTCCTTTCCTTTCAAACCGACGTTTCGGAGGATTTTTCCCTCCTTCTTCAGGGTTTCAAAGGGTCAATGAATGAAACAAATAAAATGTTTCCTTCTTCTCTCCACAGGTTTTAAACACTACTTTTTGAAAGGAAAGGAGGAAGGATTCCAATAAATTACACCTTATTTGATATGTGTTAATTTTTTCTTTCCTCACTACCTCTGGGCTGCCTTCCATTACATTCTTTCGTATATTTTTATAGATAAATGATAAATAAATTTTATTTAAATTTTAAAATTACAACTTAAAAGTCTTATCATAAAATAAAGATTTTTCTCACATAAATGTATAATTTTCAGGTTTGTGGAATGCCGGAACTCAAACTATTTTGTAAGGATTATGTTGAAAAAGCCGAAGTTATGTTTATTTTGGCTAGTGTCGCGTGTGTTTTGGTGATCTTAAGTCTTATACATTATCTTATGTGTTTAGCGGCAAATTATGCTCATATTAGAGATCATGAAAAAATTCAGGAGCTAAATGAACTACAAATTTTGAACGAAGAAATGTCGATGCATGGAAGCAAGGATAGATTTTAATATAGAAAAACCTTGAATGAAAAAGTTTAATATCAGTATTAAAATCATATAAATATAATTTCTTAATTATTATATTATACTGCCACAAAATATGATTTTTAAAGAATTAATTCAACATTCTTATAAACCTTTTTAATAATTGAACTCTTAGATAAATGATTTTTTTATGATTAGATGCATTTAACTTTTTATAATATATAATTATATATAAATAAATATATATATATAAATGGACTTTTAGAAAAACATATTTTATATATGCTAAATATTAAATTATATTTAATTTTTGTTTATAATATCTAATTATATAAATTAAATTGAAAGTTTTTTGCCGAAGGTAGCAGAATTTTTATATATTGAAGGAGACAATAAAAGAGTGTGTCTTCTGCTGGAATTATAAATTTTATTTATAAGGAGACTATAGTTTCGACGGCTTTGCACTCTTCATCACTCTATTACAATTGATTCACAGGAATTAATGTATGAATGGAGAAGACACACTCTTTTATTGTCTACTTCAATCTAATTATATATAAATAAATAAATAAATATAGTAAATATTAAAATGGACTTTTAGAAAAACATATTTTATATATGGTAATTATTAAATTATAAGTTTTTACTTTGGTGTTTTGATAGATTTACTTTATGGGTGGCAAACGACTTATATTTTAAAAAGCAACTTTGCTAAACGAAATTTCAAGTGTCTATTTTTTTTTTTTTATAGATATTTTCAATGACAACCTATTAACAGATGAGTTTATTATTGTTTCTTTTTTTGTTATTATTATATTAATGTAAAACCTTTCAAATCATTATTTCTGTCTATATATTATGATTTATAATGATACTAAATAAGATATCGTTATTTAGTTATACCTCTCTCTGTCACTCTCACTAAATATAATATATGTATATATATATTTTCTTATATAAACGTGATGAAGTATTTCTTTAAAAAAAATATCTACAAATCGATTGAAAGTTATAAAAAAAATATTTTTTTGTAATTTTTTTTATCAAATTGAATATGTGCAATTTTTTAAACTTATCATTGATAATTTTATAAAAAAAAAGAATAAATATGCACTATAATTTTATTAGATTACAAATAAATCTATTTACTGTTTAGTATTCTGTATATTTTTATACTTTACATTTTTTTTAAATTAATTTTTTCAAAACTATTCATTCTTTTGCTTGTAGATTTTTTGTTTAATTACGCCGTGTTAAATATAAAATTCTATATGTGATAAATATATTTTTAAATTATTTGATGTTCATGACAATATCCGTTATGTTTATATCAAAAATGTGACTTGTCTATTTATTCCGTCCAATATATAGATATAAATTTATGTATATAAAAACTATTTAAATAAATATATACTTTTACAAACAAGGTTCTCTGTCATTAATTTGCTAATCAATCACACTTGTTACCATCACCGTACTTGTGGGAGATGAATACAATTCCAATAAATAAAATTTCTCCTAATTGGATTCTTGTTTCTTCATTACTCACTATGACTTGTAGAAAATTAATTTTTTCGCCAGCTTTCATTTTTTCTAATTCAAATTTCAATTTCTTAAAACAAAGGAATATCAAGAAAAATAAAGCAAATAATAAAAGAGCTCCATGCATAATAAACCAGAAATGGAAAAATTGTTTAATATTGATACAATCTTCATGTGAATCTCTCAAAATAAAATGTCATTCGAATCCGAATTCATTTAAAAACATATGCTGGGAATTACGGAACAAATTCTTCTATTGGTTTCTAAAATGATTAATATTAAATAATTTTATATTTCTAAATCTGTGATATTAGTGTTCTTGTATTCAATAAGATATAATTATTAATAGAGAGAAGCAAGTTCAAGTTACTTCCACTTGATCTATCCATAATTTGAGTTTACTTTTGAAGTACGTAATTTTTCATTTAACTCACTGAGAATATAATTGTGTCCTTGCATATATGTATTAATGTATTTACATTATTAATTTCAGAAAAAATATCCGACAGATAGCTACTTGAAGAATCCACTTGTTGTTATTATTTTAGTCGACTTATTAAAAACAACAAACAACCAATTATAGGGAGGGCAATGAGTTTTGTAGGGAGCACTGCCCTCCTTTCCCCACCCTCTCTAACTACGCGCATGGTCCCGGGTCAAGGACGCAATTCGACTCTTCTGGCTAAATAATAAAACATATTCCGGCCTAGTTACGCACTTACTAAACTAATCAATATACATATATTAAGTATCTGGCACTTTAGTTCATCGTAAGGTAAAAAATAACTTATTTCAGATAATATTTATTTATTTATTAGTTCAAATTTTACAGTACATGTCCGAATGGGGCTTGGTACTTTCTTTTTGTTTAATACAATAAATGGTACCTTTTTAATTACATTTTATGATTCCATATATGGTTAATTTCCACTATTTGTATTTACTTCTTCATCTTCTTCGTTGGTTGGTGTAGCGCTTGTTCCACTGGTCCCTTCCTCTACTCTTTTTTGCCTTCTTTTCCTATTCTTTTTCTTGATCTCTTTATAATATGGGAGGCTATTTTTACTTTTTTCTATTCTTGTTAGATCTAATTGTATTCTCTGGTACTAAGCCCTTTATTATTCCGTTTTCTATTTTCCTCACTAATTCGTTTGTTTCCTCATTAAATAGTTCCTGGTCTACGGTGGTCTCTAACCATCCGTTCCACCTTTTTCGGAAGCCGTTTACCCATCTTGTTTCATTTTTATTTTTAATCCTCGCTGATTATTTCTCTCAGACATTAAATCTTCAGCCATCTGTCATTCTTCATCTGGGGCCGTCCATAAATTACGTCACACGGTAAGGGAGGGGGCATCTCAGATTTGTGACAAAATGTGACAGGGGGGCCCGGGGATATTAAAAATTGTGATGTCACAAAAGTCAAATTAAAATTTTTTAAATATATTTTTTAGATTTCAGGTTATTATTATTCCAACCTGAAAATGTTGGTAAAATAAATCTAGACAAAAATTGTTTTACAATTATTTAAATTATAGGGTATAAAAGTGAGTGTGACGTCACAATACAGGGGAGACTCAATGAACGGAATGTGACACGGGGGAGGGGGTCTAATAATCTTGAAATTCGTGTGTCGTAATTTATGGACGGCCCCTCTTTGACTTTTAACACATAATTTAATCAATCTTTTAGCTTGGTACACATATAGGTTCCCCGTTCCTCCCCTCCAGAGATAGTCTGGTGTGTTTCTATCTATCCCCATTATTAGTTTAATATATTCACCTTGTGTTTTTTCCACCTCTATTTTTCCTTCCCATTCCCTTAGTCTAACACCATACATCAAAATCAATCTTATTAGGGACTCGAATGCGAATGATGCTATTTTCGTTCTTTTTATTAAGCTCCATGTGGTGTTTATACATGGGCGCCGGCAGGATTATTTTCAGGAGGATGCATCTGCATCTACACACTATACTAATTAAATATATCATAAATGGATCATATATTTTTCATTCTCTCTTGGTCCAGATTTAAGACTCAGCAGACTCCAATAGCCTCAACTAGCAGTAGTCTCGCGATATATATCTTGTTTAAAAAGCGCGATCAAAAACAATTCTCGTTAATATGTTAATTATTCTTTGATATATTAATGAGAAAATTATAAATTTAATAAAATATCATTTATAATAGTGCATCCTTATAATTATAGGTAGGCATATACATATGGAAATATTTGACATTTATATTATGTCAATTAAGTTAATGTCAAATTCAAATCAACTCTTAATTTTTTTCTGTGTATTTTCTTTCATGACAGGGGGGGTGCCAATGCACCCCCTGCCGGCGCCCATGTGTATATAATTCTTTTAGCTATTTCTTTCTGTTCTTTAATATGGTCGTTATGATTATTTCTTGCATTTAGTCTGTAAGCCAGGTACTTTATTTTTTCCACTTCTATCTTAACTCCTTTTCTTCCTCTCCTTCCTTTTTCCTAAAACAAATTATTTTAGACTTTTGCAATTGATTTTCAGATCGTTCTTTTTTGTGTATTTTCCTAGATTTACTATCATTTCCCTTGACCTCTCTTCCGTGTCCTATACCAGTGGTTCTTAACCTTTTTAAGCCGTGGCCCAAATTTGAGAAATATGTTCATATCGCGACCCAAAAAAGCTATGCCTGTTGTGCTCGAGCCGCAAACTAGGAAAAAAAGGTACACTTTTTCAGTTTTTTTGTCTATATCTCGGCAACTAAAACTAATACGAAAAAATTGTTCAGATAAAAAATATAGTTTATTAAATTTCCTATAAAAAAGCATATTAACATTTCTTTTGTATCTCCAATACTTTAGCTGTAATCCGACGTTGAATAGAGAAGAATTTTTCTGAAGGTGTGATAACGATGTCGATTTAAAGATCTCTCACTAGCAGGCGCATTATACAGGGTGTTTCTAAATTGATGCGAAATATTTTAAGGGGTGATTTTTCAGCAAAAATTAAGGGGGTCTTTCATATAATTTTTTGTTCAAAAAACCCTCTTCCCCTCCAAGTTACAACCCTCTAAAGTTAGGACTGCAGCCGTAGGGGGTAACAATGCTAGATGTGGCTGTAACTTGGAGGTGAAGGGGTTTTGAACAAAAAATTATATGAAAGACCTACTTTAATTTTTGCTGAAAAATCACCCCTTAAAATATTTCGCATCAATTTAGAAACACTGTATAATGCGCCTGCTAGTGAGAGATCTTTAAATCGACATCGTTATCACACCTTCAGAAAATTCTTCTCTATTCAACGTCGGATTACAGCTAAAGTATTAGAGATACAAAAAATGTTAAGATGCCTTTTTATAGGAAATTTAATAAACTATATTTTTTATCTGAACAATTTTTTTGTATGAGTTTTAGTTACCGAGATATAGTCAAAAAACTGAAAGAGTGTATCTTTTTTTCCAGGATTGCGGCTCGAGCGTTTTTCCAACTGGAATTTTGACAGGGGGTTAATACTTTAAAGTAATCCGACGTTGAATAGAGAAGAATTTTCTGAAGTTGCGATAACGATGTCCGATTTAAAGATCTCTCACTAGAGGGCGCATTATACAGATTGACTTTTAGTATGTTCAATGGGATGCCGTAATAAGCATGAATACCAAAATTCAGATCTTTACCGATGTTTTTATTTGTCGAAAATTGGTCTTATTTGACTGGACTATTAACCAATATATTCCCAACACCGAGATCGCATTTTTCATTTTTGCTGTTTACTTAAGGTAGTTCTTTCACAAATGCAAAAATTCAAGAAGTCTTTGAAACTTGGAATATATGTCATTAAAAAAGTATAATAAACACACTGTTAAAATTTGGAAGACAATTTACCACACCAAAAATGAAATAATTGCAATTAAAATGACATTTTTTACATATGGTAGATAGGGAAAGCGTGGGGAAATGGATCATTATTTTTTATTTTTATTTTCATTGAAGGATTTTTCACCATCTTGATGAAAAACTAATATTTGTTAGAATATATATTCGGAGTAACTTAAAATAAAATTGAAATTATTTAGTTTTAATAAAGACAAAAAAAATATATTTGGGCGATTATTTTTAGTGGGGGGATAGAAGGACAATGGCTTGGAAACGATCCGGCAAGTATGTGTGTATTCATATAGATTTCGTAGTGTGAGTGGTACAGTCACGTAAAAAATAACCCAAAAGTTCATATTTATAGAGTGGTTACGAGGCTAAAACTTTTTGTGTGGATTGTCGCGAAATAACTCTCCTTAACTATTGAAAACAAGTGGAAGAAAAAGTGTTCAAGAATCTGCGAGTGGAAGATACAACGATTTTTGTTATCTGTGGCCTTGTCTTGTTCTTTTAGATAATATAAAAAGAAAGGAAAGTAAACGTTTTTTTATATACTTTATATTAAGTTCACCTGTATGTATCTATCTATGTATCTATCAATGTGGCTTTTGTTCTGTTAAATTTCACAAACATTTTTCTATAAAAATAATTAAGAGTAAAAAGTAAAAAAATAAATTATATTTTAAAAAAACTAAAAAACACTTCTAAAAAGTACAAAATAATGTAATAAACATAAAGTCAAAAAGCGTGGGGCACTTTGTCAGAAATTAATTAAAAGTACATATGTTACTGCGCCCCATATTTTACTTTACCATCCAGGGTATGGTCAAGTATTTTGTAATCGTGCATGAAAAAGTGTTTTTTTTTCGAAATATCTCAAAAAACGGCTGAAACTATTTTGATTAAACAAATTGAGCTAAATTATGACATTTTGGTCTACTAAAAAGCTCTAAAAAGTGAACATCGAAAAATTATATTTACCGAGATAATAATTGTTTTGTCGAAATGTCCGTTTGTTAGTTAGCCTGTTAGGGCCGGTTGCATGTCGCAAAGTAAATGCTTTTTACTACTAACAAACGGTAGATGGTAAATGGAGTCACTGGGATGGCCAATCAAATGACAGGCATTGAAAGTGTCTGTCGTCTGATTGGCAATCCCAGTCTCTCCATTTACCATCTACCTTTGGTTAGTAGTAAAAGCATTTACTTTGCGACATACAACCGGCCCTTAGTCTGTGCGTTACCAAATTTTTGTGGACGAGCTAGCTGAAAAACTAGTGTGAAAATCGAAACCAAATTTCACAAGTAGTTTTGGTGCATTGAGATTAAGAGCTGATTAGATTTTGGTGCATGTCGACCCAAAATTAAGAAGGGTGTAGGGGGGTTAAAAAATTAAAAATCTTGGCCATTTACCAAAGTCAACCAAATTTTGTATACAAGTTAACTTTCCCACGTCTCTCTATGCCTGCTTCCTACCTTCCCCGCTAGCTCACCACACTTTTGCTGACTCAACGGAATCTTTGAGCAGAGCTCGTTCTCACGGAGCTTCTACTGCTTGCAGCCCCCGCGGCTCTATCAGTTATTACGTACTCAGCAGTTTGATTTAATATAAAAACCCTCATTGCGGGGCCTTAAATCAGTTAATACACCATTCGGAATCAGGGTACAATCCCACTCCCTCCAACAGTTCAAAACATCTTTCGGTCTCTCGGCATCAGCCTCTCTCTTCTCGAACCGTTAGGACCAGTGGCTACAGGTAACCCACCAAAATTAACAATCGATCCTCGGTCACTAGCAACGTGTAACCGAGGTACAAACGGAATTGGCCGTACGAAACTCCATCACTATCGATTGTCCCGTATTTTACTCCCGGCAAAACATTATTGACTTTCGGACTTAAAGCCGGTAATCCAAAATCAATTTTACTCCCTGTGTGTTCTCTTGTTCTCTCGTTCTCTCGAATAATAAACTATTTTTGTACAAACATTCCTTCAGTGATTTAAATAAATAAAAATAATTAAAAAGGATTGATCCTAATTAAAAACTTTCATTTTTGAACATTAAACCGTCCTTTCCCAAATTTCATTTCATCATCTAAAAAAAGTCTAAACACCTTAAAAATAAACTATCCAGACATTTAAGAAAACCCAGCTCTACCGCAAAAAATAAAAGTATGGTCCACCTGGACGAAAAAATCAATCCTTTTTAAAAAGGCATTTTTCGACCAGCGGCCCATAAGTTACATAATCAGTGGGACCCCAGAAGTCTAATAATGCAAAAACTAACCGCCCAAAATGGGGGGTGTAGGGAAAAAAATGAAAATCTTGGCCATTTACCAAACTCAACCAAATTTTGTATACATAATGTGGGACCCCAAAAGTATAAAAATGCAAAAACTACCCCCCCCCCCCCCTACATGATTATAAATAATTTTAGGGGCCAGGTTGTATGGTAAAGTGCATTTCCACATCAAAACATGTCAGTTTATTTTGATTAAGTATTACCTACATTATTTTGTACTTTTTTAGAAGCATTTAAAAAAAAAATTAATATAATTTATTTTAAGTAAAGATGGGTAAGACTTCATTTTTCTTAATTTGTGAAATTTTCGTTAATATATTATTAGGTAATATATTAAAATAAGGTTATAAAGGTGATAAATTTTTTTTTATATTTTTATTTACTCATCGCCTTTCTTATCTTGAAATAATATTAATTATGTAAATAAATGCTAGGAAAATGTTCAATTTTGGATGAGATTGGTGCAGATTCTGACAAAACATAAAGATACATTGATTGCTATGAATAAAATTAAAAATTTAATCAAAACTATTGTTTCTCTAAGTGACTGATAAAACATTTGAAGTAGTTTTATCTTTGATTACTCTGTTTTAGAAGAAAATAACTTGGCAGCATAAATAGAAAGTGACATTTGATTTAGGAATGTGTGTTAAGTGAATAATATCGTAAAATGGACCAAGAATTTTATTCCTATCCAGTTCATGTTTATTTTCTAAAAAAGATGAAGTTGTTGCTTATAATAATATGTCTGCTGGGAATATCACCAGGTAAATATGCTTTTTAATAGACTTGAATAATTAAAAAAATATATATATAATTTAGACTAATTTTTATGAAAACCACATAGGAGAGATGTGAATATGAAACAGTGTTGCCAGATCGAATTGTTAAATTTAGCAGTAGATTGATAAAAAATCAGAAGACTTATTAATTAATTTTTCATGCCTTAAAATATTGATTAAAAAATGTTAGGTAGTAAAAAGTTCATAGTCACAATAAAAACTAATCTTTATCTTTTTAAAGATACAAATCAGGTAACCAAAGTCTATCAATAGTAGTAGTAGATTTGGCATTTGAATAATATAATTGTATTAATTAACCGACTTCAAAAAAGGAGGAGGTTCTTCTATTCGATTGAATTTTTTTTTTTTTTTTTTTTTTTTTTTTTTGTGCCTATGTTACCTCATATCTCCGCCAATTGTCAACCGATTTTGAAAATTTTTTTTGCATTGGGTCCAGTCTAGCTTCCGATTGGTCCCATTTTTTTTCGATTTTTTTTCATAGGTATTAGACCTTTTTTATTAGGTTTGTTTAGGTTTGTTTAGACTCTAACCTCTTTGTTTATGAACCGATTTCGATGGTTCTTTTTTTATCCGAAAGGGGGGTGTCTTAGGGATGGTGTCCTATTAATTTGGTCAAGTTCTGATGATATGATCACTATTAATAACATCACTAAAAAGAGAAAAATAAAAATTTTAAGAAAAAAATAAAAACCGACTTCAAAAAATTAAGTGCAACAAATATAAAAAAATACACTAAAAGGTATAAAATAATTATTATCTTATTTAGTTACAACTAAACGACGAAATATTAACACGAAATTACTTTTTGAAGTTGGTGCCAAACATATACCTTTTATGAATCGCACTCGACGGATCTTACTTAGTACGTTTGGCGGGTACGACTCGCTTATAGGTATAGTTTGTTTGGCACCGACTTTAAAAAGTAATTTCGTGTTAATATTTCGTCGTTTAGTTGTCAACTAAATAAGATAATAATTATTTTATACCTTTTAGTGTATTTTTATATTTGTTGCACTTTTTATTTTTCTTAAAAATTTTTTTGATCAGAATCTTAAACATCTGAGTTATCTTCGTACATAAAGGTGGTAAATTTGGGCAATTTTTTTTTTGTGTCATGAGAATACAAATTTGAATTGTTGAATATTCTCTTTAAGGTAGTTTTTCACAAATGCAAAAATTCAAGAAGTCTTCGAAACTTGGAATATAAGTCATTAAAAGCATAATAAACACACTGTTAAAATTTGAAGACGATTTACCACACCAAACATGAAATAATTGCAATTAAAAATGAAATTTTTTACATATGGTAGTTTGAGAAAGGGTGGGAAAATGATAATATTTTTTTTTTATTGAAGGACTTTCACCATCTTGATGAAAAACTAATATTTGTTAGAATAATATATTCGGAGTAACTTAAAAAAAAAATTGAAATTATTTACCTCGTAGTTTTGATAAAAAATAAAAAAAAAAACATATTTGGGCGATTATTTTTAGTGGAGGGGATACAAGATCAATGTCTTGAAAGTATAGTAGTGTGAAAAGTACAGTCACGTTAAAAAAACATAACCTAAAATTTTAGCACCGTTCATATATGTATAGTCCCTCCATTTACTATCTACCCTGTGTTAGTGATAAAAAGCATTTACTTTGCGACATACAACCGGCTATAAGAAAATAAATAAAGCCAAATAAAATGTTTGTGTATATCTTGATTTCGTTTTATTGATATTAATTTGTGAAAACACACGTTCAACACTTGCACTCGAGTGAGACAAGCACATTAAATTTTGTACAAATCTATTTAAAACCCGGAAAACAAGAGTATCCCTTATTTTTGCGGTCTTACTAAACAATTTCAGGGCTATTCGAGTTATATCAAGTATTCTGCAAGATATTCCATTCCTCATTTTAATCCTTGTACGTATTTTTCAGTTGTTAAAATTTTAGGATCCAATATTTCCAAATGTTTAAAGACATCGTCATTGAAAGAAAATCTTTTTAAAAATTTGGGCAATCCCCTCAACTTAAAAAACTTTTCTAATAGCGCGCGCTTTAAAGACTTCTAAAATGTAGAATTTGTGAAATAAATAAAGATAGCGACTTTTGTGTAAAAATTTACAAAATTAGGTAGAATTCTTAACTTATTGTAATAAAATCAGTAGATCAGTGGAATTTTAAAAAAGCAGAAAGATCTACTGATAATCAGGAGATCTGGCAACACCGATATGAAATAAAAAAGAACAATTTTCAATGCTATATGTTTTTGTAATTTGAAAATTATAATTGTTAATTCTTATTTATATCAAGTTAATTAGAAAATTTAGTAAAAAATAATTTTAAAATAAATTTGAGTCAAATTATTGCAAAGATTTGGTAATGCGTATCAAAAGAGGGGCCGGCCGCGGCGCACTGTTTGAAAACCACTAGTATTATATAAAATCCAATTCAAAATTATTTAGTAAATTTAATTGTGATAATAGATGTATTGTGAATCAAACCTTGACCAAGAAATATAATCGAAGTATAAACACCTGATTTAAATAAAAATTCATAGTTAACAGGAGGATATTATTTTCATTTTTAAGGTCTGGTCCAACGTAAAACGGGATCCTATATATTTGGGTCGATACAATATCTGACTATTCGTCTATCCGTCTTTCCTCTTCCCACAGAGTAAATTAATAAAGATACAAACTTGAAGTTTACAAGTTATATATGTATTCTTTATCTCAAAATAAAAAATCCTATTAAAAATTGAATCAAATTAATATTTTGGGAGGATTAAATTTTTTGCGGAGTCGTAAATAAAATAAATTTTTATCATGAGATATGAGATAAATTTCTAGAAGAGAAAAAACGAATTATTTTACAGTAGTCTCTTGATTGAACTGGCTATCCAAATAAATGGAATTGGTTATCTAGAAATTTATTTATTCTGGACCTGCGCTGTTATGCAAGATTTGATTCCCCAGAATAAAAGCTACTTATATTCTTTAGATATAAATAAAAAAAAATGTGTCACATATCTCAGTATAATATATTTATTTAGCCTTTTAGCCAAGGCTTAATTTGGATTCTCGCTGTTATCCTTCTCCAGGACAGAGGCTCGTTATTAAATAATATATCTTTCAACCCTCATCATTTATTTTTTTTAATGAAAATGATGAGAGAAGGAGTTACACCAAAAAGGTGCAAACCCTAAAGGCCTGGGTTGACCCGTCCATCGTGAAAAGAAGAAGAAAGAATTTTATGGCCTGGGCGGGGGTCGAAGGTATCTGTGGATACGGGTCTTAAATAGCTGAAGGTTATAAGTCGCGGGAAAGAAGGTGGCAGGGAGCGAGTTCCAGTCTCTGAAGTCATAGGGATAAAAGATTTGTCGGAAGCGCTTGTTCGATTTTTATTCAATTTGACAGCGAAGGGGTGCTGAGCGTTCGAAAACAGCGTGTTTCTCGCAAAGAAGTCTTTAGGGGGGATACTTGATTTCAGCTCGACTGAACAGACACCGTGATAGTATCTGTAGTACAGGGAAAGTGCAGAAACGGTTCTTCGGTGAGCCAGGGAGTCGAGTGAGTTGGATAGAGCCGGGTCTCCTATCAGTTTAACTGCTCGCTTCTGAATCGCATCCAGAGTAGCAAGAGAATGCTTGGAGACAACCCTCCACACCATGAGAACCATATTCGAGACAGGGACGAATTTGAGCCTTATACAGTATAAGAAGTTGACTGGGAGTATAACAGCGTCTAGACCTAATTAGGAGACCTAGCTTGCGCGCTGCAGCTTTAGCAGTGGTTGAGATATGGTCATTCCATGAAAGGTCGGACCCTAGAGTTACGCCTAGCATTGACATTTTATCTCTAAATTCTAGTGAGTTTGAGTCGAATTTGAACCTATTTACAATTTTCCAACGAATTCCAGGCCCTCATGAATATCTTGAAAAATTTTAAATACTTTAAAATTAAATAACACAAATTTGTTGTAAGAGTTAATATTTACTAGCTGCGACGCCCGTCTCCGGCGGGCATCTTTACTGTTCCAAAGGTTTCGCCCCTGGACCTCCCCTATCTCCGCCACTCTCAACCCCACAACCTGGGTGCCCCTGGTATTTAGACAACTGAATTAGCATATCAGTTAAGGGTATGACTAGCTCACGGCCTAGACGCTGCCTAGCATCTATTTGTACAAAAAACTGGATACTCGAAAATTAAAAAAAAAAAAAAAAAAAAAAAACGAATAAAATCATTTTTTGAATACATTATTATTATGAGAACGTCAAAAACCAATTTTATAATTAAGTAGACAAAATATTAATAAAAACAAAGAGGCTAAGCCATACTTGCAAAAAATAGGTATCGTAATTTTTTCAATATTACATCCAAACTAATTATTTTATAGTAACCAAAAATACTTATTGAAAGTACTCAGACAGAGCAACTAAGATAGAAAGTTGGATTATTTTTACTTGCCCCTGTGTAGTCAAAGTAAAGATAGAGTGTCCTCTTCTGTCTTTCATATCAAATGAAATAAATCTAATGCTAATTTGGAAAAATTATTAATGAATTTTACGAATAATAAAATAAAATATTCAAAAATGTAGTCCTTTTTTGGACAGTATCCTCTGGCTGAAAGTAACCGTCCATCCTCTCGGTATATATATGTATATTAAAATTATTATTTATTTAGGTAGTCGCGCCTGTCAACAAAGATGGATGGATGAGGCTAGACAAAAAATGATCTGCGTTTGTTCTGCAGAAAAATGTGATCCTTTACCAAAAATCGAAGACGACCCACCTAAGGAAGGGAAAATAGCTATTTATACATCAAGCAAAGGTATTCGTACTATTATTAGGAATGGCGAAAATCTATTGTTCAATGTCAAAGGTATAGCTATAACGACTATCGTTGGCGTCCTGGGTATAAAAAATTTCCTTCTGAATATATGATGAAAATAAAAACATTCGACATCGTTAAGGTACGTTTTCCTAGAAACAGGTTTTTTGCGCCACTTGGGATGTAATATACCAAAATCAGTCACGTGTAATTCGTCGACCACTCGATATGTAGGTAATGTAATGAGTTTTCTCTAGTGCAGTGATTCCTAGCCTATAGGGGGTAATATAGCTACTTGAAGGAGGTAAACAGACTAATTAATATGTGTTCACGGTAATGGATTCAATTTTTCCGGGGCAGGGGGAGGCGAGGATAAATATTTTTTTAACAAAAGGTAAAGACACATGGCTTGCTTGGTCATAGGTGTAATGAAACTGGAAAAGGTTAGGATCCACTGCTCTAGTGCCTGCGTATTGCCTCAGGCGTAAGGTAAATCACTAAAAATAGAATATTTACTAGGTAATCGTGGATGATTATTTGGAAATATTCTATATACTAATTGAACTTTTTAATACAATACAATATTTTTGGAAAGAACATAAAATAATTTTTTTTAAAATGTTTTTTAAACATTATCAGACAAAAAAGGGAAGGGGGGGGTCAAAAATGAAAATTCTAGCCCTTTCGACCAAACTCAACCAAATTTTGTATACATATTCTGTGGACCCCTAGAAGGCTAGAAATGCAAAAAACTAACCACCAAAAACGTGCGCGGGGGGGGGGGGGGTCAAAAATGAAAATTCTAGCCTTTTCGACCAAACTCGAACAAATTTTGTATACAATTCTGTGGACCCCTAGAAGGCTAGAAATGCAAAAACTGACCACTAAAAATTGGGTGGGGGGGGGGGGCTGAAAAACCTAACCAAATTTTGTATACATAGTTTGGACTAAAGGGCTAGATTTTCATTTTTGACCCCCCCCCTTTTTTTCGTCTGATATAATGTTTAAAACACATTTAAAAAAATTATTTTATGTTCTTTTCAAAAATATTGTTTTTCTAGTTAAATTTTTTCATTTTTTATACCTCTTCAAAATGAGGTAGATCTTTATGCCCCACCCTGTATTTTTCTAAGGGCGAGACAGGTTTAAACCTATCATTTTTTTTTTGTATCTATAATTTGTTAAGGGAGAATTATATTTCAGAGGAAAATGGGAAAGAAAGAGCACACACAAAATTCGATCCTATTTAATTTGATTATAGGTATATAATTGGATTCAGTGTATATGCAAAAGATAAGGAATGAAACTCAAGAGTAAATATTTCCCTCCTCCACATCTTCTCTTGTTATTGTGCTCACTAGCTTAGCTTGGCTGCTGCATATAAGATTTTTGCTATGCTGTATAAGTGATTGATTATAAATAGATATTCTATCTGTTTATAGATATCTCATTTTAATCTTGTTTCCGCTGACCGACACTACTAATGTGGTTATAGCAGAGGCTTGTATAGCCCTTTTTGGTAACCCGAGGAATATAATGGCCGTGGTACTGCATATTGCACCATTTGTTGCATTTTCCATTTTATCTTGCACATCCTGATGGGAGTTTGGTCACATATAATTTTTATCTACACTCTGTTTGTTTTTGTTGCTCCAATGCCTGTTCATTTCTTTTGCAGCGGTCTTTGGTGTCTAATCTATCAATCGAGAAATTTTGGTTTTGCTCCCAAATCAAATTTCACTCCTCTAGTGGGAGTTACATTCACAGAAACTAAAGACCTACGGATATACAATAATTTACCATCTTAAATATACCATAAAATTCCTAGGAGCTATCAGAAACAAACTACGTTTTTATTAGTTATTTTCTATGATTAATTTAGTGTGTCCTGTATGGTAGCTTATTTTTGAGCATGTGCCCTGTTAAGTAAATCTTTTACACTTTATTGGAATGATACCATTTTGCTAATGACAAAGCAATGGACTTGTTTTAATACTAGAACTAAGTATATTTATTAGGCACTTAGCCGTTGAAATAAAATGAATATTTCAGAAGACTCACATTCATATAATAATTTTTTATCTGGGACTGATCCCCAATAATTAGGAACATTTTTTAAATATTTGCTGTTCCAGAAAATAAAACCCCGATCTAATTATTCTATAGCTTTGTCATTTTTTATTCATATTTTTTCTTTTTTTATTCAAGAAAATATAATAAAACTAAAAACGTTTATTCCTTAGGATGGAAAACGATTGGAACGTTCTGAAGTATCTTTTCAAAATACAACCTTAAATGGAGTTAAAATTACTCGTCAAAGGAGATCTAAAAAAGTAAATGCAAACAATATTTCTCCATTTGGTATTATTTTATAATTATTATTAATGGTTGATTAAAAACAATATTAACTTTATATTTTAGACAAACTGTGATCGGATATGGTGGAGCATTTACTGATTCGGCTGGTATTAATATTCTATCTTTATCGAAGAAATCCCAAGATTTTCTTCTAAGGGATTATTTTACAAAAGATGGTTTAAATTATAATATGGCCAGAATACCGATTGCTGGCACAGATTTTAGTACTAGACCATATTCGTAAGTACATTTTTGTTGTAATTTTACAAATTAAGTCTTATTAAATAAGTGAAACGAAATAGACACATACAAATTATTATAGTTTATTGTAATTAAGAAAGAAGGAAAGAATGACCTCCATCATGAAGTCTAATGCGAACTATACGATCAAATTTGAATTATCTGACCAAATGCCGTCCAGATGAGATTCGTCTCATCTCTAAAATTGGTGTAGGTATATCAGCATTTCTTAAACTATGGAGCCGCGGCCCTAAATGAGCTTGCAAAGCTAAATGTTGGAGTAGCGAAAATTTAAATCAGATACATGAATTAAAAGAAACAGTTGTAATAATTAATTTAATTAATAAGAAATTTAAAATAGTTGGTGCGTACTTGATATGTTAATTTCTTAAAGGAGGATGAATAAAATTCACTTGGTCCTTTCAGTAATTTTTTTATTAATTCAAGTAGCTAATCGAAATATTTCGAGAGCACTACGGCATCTCTTCCCCAGTGGAAACTACTAGGCCAAAATAACAGCGAGTTAGTGGATATTAGGGCATTAATTGTCTGATGATTACAGATGTTAAATTGTAAGATATTTACCCACTCACCTCACCAATAGACCGACCCTATCAGATTGCACATCAAATCAACGAAAAAAGCTTGAAAAATCATGATTATCAAGCTTTTTTCGTTGATGGGGTCGTTTTATTGGTGAGGTGGGTGGGTAAGTATCTTACAATTTAACATCTGTAATCATCAGACAATTAATGCCCTAATACCCACTAACTAGATGTTATTCTGGTCCTGCAGTTTCCACTCGAGGAAGAGATGCCGTAGTGGTCTCGAAATATTTCGCTTAACCACTTGAATTAATAAAAAATTACTGTAAAGAAGAAAGTGAATTTTTAATCATCCTCCTTTAAAAATTAATTTAATATAAGGTTGGCAACTAAGTAATTGCGGATTTAACTCATAGATGGCTTCAGTTGAATTTTTAGGTTTGCTGGCGTAGTCCAAATGTAAAACACATTTTGTTATTTGATAGTTGGCAATTCAGATGTCATTCGGTAAAAAAAGTTTTATGATCGGTTGAGTAGTTTTCGTTTGGCGTTCGTTGAAAAATGGAAAATCAAAAGGGACATTTTCGTCATATTTTGCTTTTTTATTCCGCAAAGGGAAAAATGCATCGCAAGCTTCACAAAAAGTTATGTGCTGTTTATGGCGACGAAGCCTTAAAAGAACGGCAGTGTCAAAATTGGTTTGCCAAATTTCGTTCTAGTGATTTTTCACTCAAAGATGAAAACCTCTCTGGTCGTCCAGTTGAAGTTGATGACGACCTAATCAAAGCAATAATCTATTCGGATCGTCACAGTACAACACGTGAGATTGCAGAGAAGCTTCATGTATCACATACATGCATTGAAAATCACTTAAAACAACTTGGCTATGTTCAAAAACTCGATACATGGGTTCCTCACGAACTGAAAGTGATTTTCTTACTAGTTTTTGAGCTAGGGCGTAACAGAATTTGCTTACGTACTAACAGACATTTTGACAAAATAATAATTAATACTTATCTCGTAAAATGTCATTTTTTCGATGTTCACTCATTAAAGCTTTTTTGTGAGTTCAAAACACCATGGTTATTTCTAATTTTTTTTTATCAAAATAGTTTTTGAGATATTTCGAAAAAACACATAAAAAAAAACTCACTTATTTCATTCACGATTACACATATTTGACCATACTCGGTATGGTAAAGTAAAAACTCGATCAAGCGCTTCCGCCAAATCTTTTTTCCTATGACCTCCAGAAACTGGAACTCGCTCCCAGCCACCGTCTTCCCCGCGACTTATAATCTTCAGCTGTTTAAGACCCGTATACACAGATACCTTCGGCACCTACCCAGCCCATAAAATCCCCTTTCTTCTTCTTTTCGATGGAGGGACCAATCCAGGCCGTTAGGAGATGCACCTTTTTGGTGTAACTCCTCTCTCATCAATTTCAATAAAAAAAAAAAAAAACTGAAAGGATATACTTATAAATACCTATAGTATATATAGTATATATATAAAATGATATTTCAAGATATACATTTTAGAAAGTTGTCTGCATGATTGATTTCAACGAAAATTTAATCAGTTCTTAATCCTAATTTGCGAATAAGTACTAAATATGAAATTTCTTTTATAAGTTCTTATAATTATTTTGAAAAGACCACCCTCCAAATTTGATCTTCCATCTTTATTTTCTATCATTTGCACCACTTAATTTATTCAGGTTTTTATGAACCTTAATGAAAAAAATATCGATTTCTCATGAAAATAATTATGTTTTGGTCTCTATCTCCGTCTTATTACCATATACATTTTACTATAATTAAATAGGCACTTTTTTATATATAAAGTGCATTAAACGAACCTTTATTAACTTTTTACTGCGACCCAAATAACATTGTTTTATTCTTCTAGAACTGATGACCTTAGTGTTTATGTAATTGTTTTATCATTTCGCGACCATGAAAAAATTCTTAAGTCCTGGCACAAAGGTTGAGAAATGCTATATTAAACTACACATTAATCCATTGTTAAATATGGACTGCAAAGTATTCTGAAATAATTTATGAAATAATTTTGATAATACAAATTTTAACAAATTTCATTTAGATATCAGGACGAAGAAGAAGAAAACGTTCACCCTGCCTTTAATATAACGTCTGAAGATTATCTTTATAAATTTCCTTTAATTAAAGAAGCTAGAAGAATCCATGGATCTCAATTAAAGGTATGTAAGTAGCTATGAATACCTTTACTCGATCATTTTTACATTTTTACTTAATTAAGATAATTTTCGTATATTATATTTCATCGAAATCGAGGATTAATTCTTTTTCTATTGATATATGTACTTTGTATTGGTAGTGTAGGTACAAAATTTGGTTGAGTTCGGTCCAATGATCAAGAATTTTCATTTTTTCATCAACCCCCCATTTCGAGTGGTTGATTTTTACATTTTTAAATGCCACTGAATATGTATGAGGATAAGTCAAAAATTACTTACACTTTTCGTTCTACAACTTTATTAAAGATAGGTGTACAACAGATACATTATTTTTCGATATAGTCTCCAGGTCTCCGCCTTTAGCAATGTACTTGGTCCAGCGAGCCACAAGCTTCCCGGATGCCTTCCTCGGTAGAAGGTTTTCGGTTGGTCATGAAGCCACTTTTGCACCGCATCCCGAACGTCGATGTCTGAGGCAAATCGACGACCTCAAAGCTTCCTTGAGCGGTCCAAAGAGATGAAAGCCTGAGGGAGCGAGATCTGGGCTGTAGGGAGGGTGTTCCAGGGTCTCAAAGCCCAACCTGTTTATTGTTTCTATGGTGTGATGGGTCGTGTACGGCCTGGCGTTGTCTTGCAACAACAAAACTTTCTTTGAAAGTAAACCATGGCGTTTGTTTCGAATCACTGGCTTCAGCTTATTGGCCAGCAAATCACTGTACCTCGCACTATTTACGCTAGTCCTCCTGTCGAAGTAGTTGTCCAGTATAGGGCCTTTTTCGTCCCAAAATAGGGTTAGGATCACCTTCCCAGCCGATGGTGAGGTCTTGATTTTTTCTTTTTAGGGGATCCTGGGTGTTTCCACTCCATACTCTACGCTTTTACGAGATAAAACACTTTCCCCGCATTGTGCCAAAAGTCTCCGGTGAATTTCAGCACCTTTCACACCCTCTGACCACTCGTCGTTGCTTCTCTTTGGTGCAATCTGATAGCGGAGCTGACATGCTTATGCTGTTGTAGCTAGACCACAACTGACGCGATCGTGATTAAATTCCGCAAACGTGACCACAGACGCGCCAACTCAACACATTCGCATGCGGCCGCCTCCTATCTTAGTTAAAATAAAGTTTTAGAACTAAAAAGTCTAGGTAATTTTTGACTTATCCTCGAATACTACAAATTTTGGTTTAGTTTGGTTCAAAGGGTAGAGTGTCCATCTGTCCATACTTCCGGGTTTTAACTTTCTGGTCCCGGTGTCTCAACATATTCTTCCCGGACAGTTAATCTTCAAACCTTCAAAACCCGAGTGCATAAACACCTACGTCTCCACCCTCTCAATCAACTTTCCTTCTCTTCGGTAATGCAAGGGTCTTTCGAGATCCATAGGGGCTGCATCTTACTGGTGCTTCTTGAATTCGTTTGCATTAAAAAAAAGTCACAATGCAGGCTGTGAACGTGCGTTTTCAATAATAAATAGTTAATGGTCATATCAGCGAAATAGATTAGATATTAACACAGTAAATAGCATAATAGTTTTTCTTTTCTTAACTTTATTGATAAGTATATCTATTTCATATTTTTCTTTACCATTTTTCATAAAAATAAATATATTTTTGTTATTTTAGATATTAACACAGTAAATAGCATAATACCCCCTATCAGTTGTAATCAAATTCAAAGGTGATTAAGTAAAACAGTTTTTTACAACACATTATTTATTATGTCTATTAATTAGCATACAGTACAACTTAATTACAAATCATTTAATAAATAACAATTACTTTTTTATAACGAGCAGCGTACTATATACTCGAAATATAAAAAGTTTATTTATTAAATTTATTTGTTTGAAAAGGAGATTGAAATAAATTTTTACCTCAATGTTTTTCTCCTTGTGACTCTTGAGCACACTTAATTGTTCGACAAACTGAAGAATTATAGGACTTAAGTTCTTACTTAGAGCTACTCTCGCTGGAGTTTAGCACTATTTTCTATAAATTTTTAGTTAGTTGGAGCTGCATGGAGTCCTCCAATATGGATGAAATCGAATAAAAATTGGACTGGATTCAGTTGGTTACGAAAAGAATACTATCAAGAATGGGCTGATTATCATCTCAAATTTCTGGAAGCCTATGCATCAGAGGGAATCGACAAAATTTGGGCCATTTCAACTGGGAATGAACCAATCAATGGACTTATACCTATAAAAAAGTACTTTAAAAATAATATAAATCATCTTATTAATTACGTATCTATAGTAGCAGCACGTCGGATGAGACAGCTAAGAGTGAAAAAATAGCAATAAACAAAACTTTATACCATAGTGCTTCGATATCTTACGCTATGGATAAAGCAAAAATAAATAAGCTGACGTGTTCTGATGTGGCCATCCACTTGACTTTACCATACAACCTGGCCCCTCACTTATATTTAATATTTAATCAAATTATTTATAATCATGTAGGGTGGGGGTTCGTTTTTGCATTTTTAGACTCCTGGGGACCTACTGATTATGTATAGAAAATTTGGTTGAGTTTGATATAAGAGCCTATATTTTCATTTTTTGATCCTACATTCTCCCCCCCATTTTGGGCGGTTAGTTTTTGCATTTTTAGATTACTGTGGGCCCACTGATTATGTATTCAAAATTTGGTTGAGTTTTGTACAAGAGCCTACATTTTCATTTTTTGACCATACACCCCCCCCCCCCCATTTTGGGCGGTTAGTTTTTTCATTTTTAGACTTCTCGGGTCCCACTGATTATGTATAGACAATTTGATTGAGTTTGGTACAAGGGCCTTTATTTTCAATTTTTGACCCTACTCAAACGACAGCGCATATTCTCCAGTCGTGTGGGCGGACGCACGATGGAAGGCTCAGGAGGCATGATGCGGTGGTTAGACGTCTGGCTGATGAACTAATAAAAAAGGAAATGCGGGTCAAGCTCGAATATTTATATCAGAGCTCGGCCGGGAACAGGAAGCCAGACATCGTTGCGAAGGACGGGTCGGGGACGGTGTGGGTTCTGGATGTGCAGATAGTGTCAGCGCTCCTCGGACTGGGGGTTGCCCACAGAAACAAAATCAATTATTATAAGGGCAACTCCAGTCTGGTGAGCAACATTGCAGCAAGGTTTGGGGTGGGCTCGGGTTCTGTGAGAGTTGAAGCCATCACACTCTCGTTGAAGGGAGTGTGGTGGCATAAAGCGGTGCCTCCCCTTGTCGTCCTGGGAATTTCCCAGAGAACTTTATGTGATATGACCTTCAGGGCGATGAGGGGTTCTTTGATAAATTTTTATAGCTTCAACATGAGAACTTAAAGGGAAATCGCCATGCGCTAGAAATTGGATAAAGAAAAAAAATGTAAATATATTATGTAAATGTTCCTATAATTATGTAAATACTCCTATAATTAAATTCACCCGACTATGTAAATATTTCTTGTTAGTGGAGGCCCCCAACTGCGTGGCCCAATAAATGAAAAATCAATGGGCCAAAACTACGTGTGAAATTTGGTTTCGATATTCACACTAGTTTTTGAGCTAGCTCGTCCAAAAAATTTGGTAACGCACAGACTAACTAACAGACAACCAGACAGACAGACTAACTAACAGACATTTTGAGAAAACAATTATTATCTCGAAAAATATAATTTTTTCGATGTTCACTTATTAGAGCTTTTTTGTAGAGCGAAATGCTATGGTTTCGCTCAATTTTTATAATCAAAATAGTTTCAACCGTTTTTGAGATATTTTGAAAAAAAGAAGGAAAATACCACTTTTTCATGCACGATTACAATACTTGACCATACCCTGTATGGTAAAGTAAAAATTGAAATAAATACATTGATATTAGTAGCTCTTATTTGTTTCCTCTAACTTTAATTCGTTTATACCCTAATGCGAATGAATAGTATATTTTGCACCAAAGGCATGAGTTGACTGTCAGCCATAAAGCCGACCCCCTCAAAGTAGCCCACGCTCTAGTCTAGAGCCTAGAGCAGGGATTTTCAACTGGTGTGGCGGGAGAGGATCTAAGGTAAATTTTCAAAGATCATTAATTAATGAACGAAAATGAATTTAGGTCGAATCAAAGATTATAATAGATATGTTTATATTGCATGTAGGAGGGTCCTGTACCCTTGGGAGTTGAACCCAAGCACCAATTTGCTTTCCGGGCAACTATTCAGACTCTTAAGACAATTACTATACCAATCGAATTGAATGGAATAAACATTTTTGGATTTCGTTATATGTTGCATGTTTGGAGGTAATTGTCTCAAGGATCTGACTAGTTGCCCGGGAAGCAAACTAGTGCTTGGGTTCAACTCCCTAGGAACAGGACCCTCATACATCCAATATAAACATATATCTATTAAAATCTTTGATTCGACCTAAATTCATTTTTGTTAATTAATTGATAAAATAATTGATAAATTCAATCTTTCTTTCTCAAATAGACAGTCATTTCTTTGAATCATTAATTAAATTACTTTTGTAATATGTTTAAAGCATAATGAACGAACTTATCAAAAGTAAACCTTCTTTAAATTAATATAAATTATCTTTTTTAAATTTAGCTCCTTCGTATTAATAATAAATTTTTTTTTTTTTTTTGGCTTTTCGGCCATGGTAGCCATAAGCCATTTACGATACTATTTATTTTTATTTTTAAATTTGTCTCTACCTCGGGGGTCAGATTTTAGCCGAATGCCTCGAGCCGGATTCGAACTCGGGTCCTCTTGGTTAGCTGGCTGACATGCTACCGCCTAGCCTACCCGACCCCCCTTAGAAAATTTTGAAATGGATAAATGAAATTTAATAAATGTTCATGTTGAATTATTTATTATTGTTACTAGTTTCGCCATTGTTTGGCTCATCAGACCTATTTACATTTTTTTGTTTATAAATTTTTTTTGATTGAACAACACATTTCACTGGGAAATCACAGATAACATATCACAGTAAAGAAAGAATACATTCGACGAGAGACAGTCCAAGAGTTAAAAAGTGGTTAAATATTTTAAAATAGTGTCCCCATGTCAAATCACACCCCCAAGGGACGATCTACCATGATCGACCATCTTTAAATTGATTACATTGTTTTAAGGCACGTTTATGGTACACCATAAACCATAGACAGGACCGTGCCTTACTTTGAAACAGAGAGGCAGCCGAATCCGTAAAGGAGCGGCATTAGCAGCAAAATCAGAATACAATATGCACTATTCAATTATTAAAAATCTTTACGCAACGATTTTCTATATTGGTCTATTTTATTCTGATATTGATATATACGATTTTTGATTTATTGCACACTTCTTCCTAAACGAATGTATTTTTAAGCAAAATTGTCGAAGCTATTGCAATCTAAAACTATGAATTTGTTAATTGTGTAAGAATGTTATCAGTAGAGAGCGCAAAAAAGTCTTTTCTTGAAAAAAGTCGCCTAAAAAGTCTCTTTTTCCATAAATAGTATGCAAAAAATCTGTTTTGGACAAAAAAGTCCCTTAAAAAGTCTGTAATTTTGTAGATAAAGTCTCTGAATAACCTTTGTCCAAAAAAGTATATTCATGAATTTTATGTATGTTGACAAAATTTTTTTTAATGAATTGCCTTAGAATAAAAGATACTATACGTAAAGAATAGTCTGGTGGGAAAGCTGTCCGCCTGTATTTATGCAACCGAAAGACGCCTCTGAATCGTACTAGCCTACCCTACAGGCGTCCTTTCTAAATAAATATTTTTCATAAAACGGCCGTCTCCCATGATGTCATTTCCTATTTTTCTATTTAGCAGTGGTGGCTTCAGAGGTGGGTTGGGCGAGCTCCCAAACTGAATTTATACAAAAATCTGAATTATATTTTATGGTGAATACAAGATTTCTAACTACTCTGGACTCCCTCTCGATTGCTTGCAATCACGACCGCCAGCAATCATATAATGCTAAAGGGCATTTGTGCCTGTCTCTGTATCTATGTATTTCCGCCCCCCCCTAAAAACAGTCGTCTTGGATACCAATTTTTTTAATTCTGTTAAATTCCTCAAAAAGTTCTCTATAAAAATAAAAAAATAAAATTTATTTTCAAAAAGCAATTAAAATTGACACTAAGATTAGATACCATAATTCCGGGATCGGGGAGAGGGTTCGTTGGTGGAGACTGGTGATAGAGGAGAAAGGGTTCAGGGGGTCAAGAGGGGTATGGGTGTTCAGGGGTGGGGGTCCAGGGGGCGTAGCCCCTAGCTATCAAGAGGCCAGCCGAAGTCATAGTGTGTGACTCCGGTTCATTTTCATTTCTTTCTAAGTGAATAAAATTTTCGGAAACCATTAAATAATCCTGCTTGTTTAGGTTTTGGTGGACAGGTTGATAAACTGAAGAAGTTTTCTGAGGAAATCAGAAAAATTTGTCAATGCTAGTGATGGGTTCGATGTATTCGCATTGAATTAATGACACAAAAGATTAATTAGACTGATAGCATTGATTCAAACTATTTCGATCATCACTTGAAAACAGCTTCAGAATTAAAAGCCGAAAAGTCGCAAATTAATCAGAACATTTTAACGTATTTTCTAAATTATCGGAAAAAACTCCAGTTCACGCAATTGCCTTATTAATTACAACTATTATTATTATTGAAGGAGACAATAAAGAGTGTGTGTTCTGATGGAATTATACATTTTAAATTTATTTATAACGAGACTATAGTTTCTAGAGCTTTGCCCTCTTCATCAGTCTATTACAATTGATTCACAGGAATTATTGAATGTCTTTCTCTTTTTATATCTTAATTTCTATTAATCCAAGTATAAAAAAATTCTTTTTCTTCTATAATTAATTATGAAATTTCTGGAATTTCTTAATTCTTTAATTAAGACTAATAATGTCACATTAACATATACATATAAGACACTTTTTTACACTCTTGATTTTTTAAAATCATAACAAAAAAAGAGCTAAATCATTACTCATAGTATTAACACAAATCGTATTTGAATTCAAAATCTAGAAAAATCAAAACTGCTACTTACTGAAAATATACCAGATTTCTTAATAATGTACATTACATACATTAATTTCGTGAATCAATTGTAATAGACTGATGAAGAGGGCAAAAGCTCTTGAAACTATAGTATCGTTATAAATAAATTAAAAATGTATAATTCCAACAGAAGACACACTCTTTTATTGTCTCCTTCAATTTATAAAAAAGTCTCTGCTACTCATCAAAAAAGATACTTTCAATTTAATTATTATTATTATTTTATTTTTATCTCAATCTATACATTTCATTTTTTGAATTATTTTCAGGTTTAATTCTTTGGGTTGGCTAAATAGCCAAGCTATTTGGGTCGCTCAAAACCTGGGACCCACTATAACTTCATCTAAATATATGAAACCAAAGTAAAGCTTTTGAAATTTTAAGTATTCCAGATTATCAGATTTATTCAGCTAATTTTTTTTTTAGATTTTCGCATTGGATGATCAGAGATTTTTCTACCTTGGTGGCTTAAACTTACTCCTTGATAATGGTGCAAAAGAATTTGTAAGTGGAATTGCTGTTCACTGGTATTGGGATACTATTTTTCCAGCTTCACTACTTGATTCGACACATGATTTGTATCCGGATATGTTATTAGTGTCTACTGAAGCTTCTGCTGGTAACTAATTAATTTAATAAAAAAAATGAAAAAACCCGCGGCATCTTACATCATTTCTCTACCACGACTGGGTTATGCACTACAGCATAATAAATAATAGAAACAAAATTTACTTGGGTATAATATAGTTGCAAATCATGGAAATCTCACATTTTCAAAAAAGTCGAAATAAAGATGTTCGCTGAATTAGGTGTCTTCCACATTCTGCAGTTCGCAGGTTTTGAGAAAAAAGATTTCAATACTTTGTTTAAACCTTTCAAAATCTAGAAGTTCGATTTGATTTTTTTGGTTCTCTTTCTCTTTTTGTATCTTAATTTCTAGTAGCTAAGTATAAAAAATTATTCTTCTAAAATTGATTATGAAATTTCTGGAATTTCTTAATTTTTTAATTAAGACTAATAATTAGGGCTCGGATTTATAGGCACTAAAAATCTTTAAAATCCCCATGGAAATAAGCACTAAAAATAACTAAAACAGGCACTTAAAAAGGCATTTTAAGTAAAAATAGGCACTTAATTTCAAATAAGCCATTTCGGATGGTGTTAAATTTTCCTCTTTTGAACTACTATATCCTCCTAAATTTCTGGCTATTCTTTCCATTATTGTCCAACCAGAATTCCGCTTCAGTATTTTGTCCATTTTTTGATTGAGATTGAAGGGAATAGGAGCAGGTGCTTGTTTGATATTTTATTGAAATCTCTGGAATATTTTTATGGACTCTACCAAAAGAGAAATTTCTTGCTTCTAATGGTATAATAGTTACAGGTAGATTGTAAAAATTACACTTTATATATGCTAAATCAGCCTCAAGAGTAATAGACTTTATCTTCTATTACTCTTGAGGCTGAAAATATTTGATTTTTTAAATTATTTTCCAGCTTTAATTATTAGCCTCCCTTATAGATAAAGTATCATCTTCATTGATTGTTTCTATGACCTAAATTAATACCTAAATAAATAGAATTACAGAAAAACTTTTAAATTTAGAAAATCCATCATAAAAAATGGGAATTACCAAATTTAGTTAAAATAGGCACTAAAAAAGGCATTTATACATGAAATAGCCACTAATACCCAAGAATAGGGCAAAATAGGCATTATAGGCACTAACAAATGCCTCTTATTTTATTAAGAATTTAATGAAACGCATAGATATCATATTGGCCTAAATTTTAAGCCATAAATAAAAAAAAGCAAATAGGGTGAAATCCGAGCCCTACTAATAATGTCACATTTACATATTCATATAAGACACTTTTTTTACACTCTAGATTTTTTGAAATCATAACAAATAAACTGCAACGGATCGTTGCTAAACTTTATCCAAATTTGAAATATTAATATGTTTATTCCTTTATTATTAATCAGATATCACTTGCAATTTGCAGTTCATGTTTACTTTAATTCAAAAATAATGATCGATTCTCATTTAACAGTCTAGGAATAACAATTCTACATTGGATTTTTGACATTTCGGTTATTATTGGTAACCATTGCTGAAGACATGGAGGAATCGACTTAAAATCAAAAATAGCCATCGATTCTCATCTAGTACTTGAGGAATAACCATTCTACATTAGATTTTTGACTCTTCGATTATTATTGGTAACCATTCCTGAAGACATGGAGGAATCGACTTAAGATCAAAAATAACGATCGATTCTTATCTAATACTAGAGTAATAACCTTATTGCATTCCATTTTTGATGTTTTGATTATTAATGGCAACCTCTACTGAAAACGTGGAAGAATCGACTTAAAATCAAAAAGACTAAATTATTTTATGGCAAACAACTCAAGCTTTATTTAACCTTTTTTGTGGTCCCCAAGATACTTAATTAGGATATTAAAATCGATTTCTCTGTCTTCAGCAATGATTACTAATAAAAACCGAAACGTCAAAAATCCAATATAGAATGTTATTCCTCAAGTACTAGATGAGAATCAATCGCTATTTTTGGTTTAAAATCGATTTCTCTATGTCTTCAGCAAAGGTAACGGATAAGAATACAACGCAGTTGCTATGGTTACTTATAAAAATTCCTCCCAAATTTTTAGCATTTCACAGAGAGAAGCCTATCCATTCTTACTTAAGCAAGGCTAAATGAGCTATATTAAAACTTTCAAATGAATAAATTTTAAAGAATTTAAAAAATTAAAAAAGTACTCTCTTACTCTATAGTAAAGTACTTTAAAATATAATTTTACTAAAAACTTTATTTAACCTTTTTGTGGTCGTCAAGGTACTTAATTAGGATATTAAATTTCATCAAAATTGGTTAAGTCATTTTCAAGATATTTAGAAATAAACTGCAACGGATCGTTGCTAAACTTTATCCAAATTCATTTGAAATATTAATATGTTTGTTCCTTTATTATTAATCAGATATCACTTGCAATTTGTAGTTCATATTGACATTAATTCAAAATAATTCTCATTTAAGAGTCGAGGAATAACCATTCTACATTGGATTTTTGACGTTTCGGTTTATTATTGTAACCATTGCTGAAGACATAGAGGAATCGACTTAAAATCAAAAATAGCCATCGATTCTCATCTAATACTTGAGAATAACAATTCTACATTAGGTTTTTGACGTTTCGATTATTATTGGTAACCATTGCTGAAGACATGGAGGAAACGACTTAAAATCAAAAATAACGATCGATTCTTATCTAATACTAGAGGAATAACCTTATTGAATTCCATTTTTGATGTTTTGACTATTAATGGAAACCTCTACTGAAAATGTAGAAGAATCGACTTAAAATCAAAAGACTAAATTCTTTTATGGTAAACAACTCAAGCTTGAGTTGTTTACCATAAAAGAATTTAGTCTTTTTGATTTTAAGTCGATTCTTCTACATTTTCAGTAGAGGTTGCCATTAATATTCAAAACATCAAAAATGGAATTCAATAAGGTTATTCCTCTAGTATTAGATAAGAATCGATCGTTATTTTTGATTTTAAGTCGATTCCTCCATGTCTTCAGCAATGGTTACCAATAATAATCGAAACGTCAAAAACCTAATATAGAATTGTTATTCCTCAAGTATTAGATGAGAATCAATCGCTATTTTTGATTTTAAGTCGATTCCTCTATGTCTTCAGCAATGGTTACCAATAAAAACCGAAACGTCAAAAATTCAATATAGAATGATTATTCCTCAAGTACTAGATGAGAATCAATCGCTATTTTTGGTTTAAAGTTGATTTCTCTATGTCTTCAGGAATGGTTACTAATAAAAACCGAAACGTCAAAAATCCAATATAGAATGATTATTCCTCAAGTATTAGATGAGAATCAATCGCTATTTTTTATTTTAAAGTCGATTCCTCCATGTCTTCAGCAATGGTTACTAATAAAAACCGAAACGTCAAAAATCCAATATAGAATGATTATTCCTCAAGTACTAGATGAGAATCAATCGCTATTTTTGGTTTAAAGTCGATTTCTCTATGTCTTCAGCAATGGTTACTAATAAAAACCGAAACGTCAAAAATCCAATATAGAATGATTATTCCTCAAGTAACTAGATGAGAATCAATCGCTATTTTTGGTTTAAAGTCGATTTCTCTATGTCTTCAGCAATGGTTACTAATAAAAACCGAAACGTCAAAATCCAATATAGAATGATTATTCCTCAAGTACTAGATGAGAATCAATCGCTATTTTTGGTTTAAAGTCGATTTCTCTATGTCTTCAGCAATGGTTACTAATAAAATTAGATCTGTGTCGTAGGACACCGGATAGGAACGAAGTTCCTTATTATAAAAATATTAATTTTAAGTTCTATTCTAGGTATAAAGAAAAATAATTATTCGGGTATACATTTTTTATTATGATTTTTTTATCGATAAAAAGCAAAGAAACTACTTTATAAAATTATCTTAACACCTTTATTTTATTTACAATGATTTATAAAAATATATAATATATAATAATAATAATATACAAAAAGAAACAGGTATTTATATGAATAATAATAATTAAGCATAATTATGTTCTATCATAGAAACTATAGCTTTATGGTAACTAAAATAAGTTTTCATTATCTTTTCTATGCTTCCGAAGAATTTGTTGACGCTGTGCATTATTTAATCTCCGTATATTTTCAGTACGAAAATTAATTACAGTTATTAATGGCAATAATAATTTTATTAAAAATGTATATAATTTTCATACCATACCTTGGATCTTTTGTATTTTTTTCTTTTATTCTTTGTCGATACTCTTGTTGATATAGCCTACTTGTTTTTTTTTTATATTTTTCTCCGATACTGAAATTGATTATAAAATCATTAATTTCTCGTCTGATGTCTACTAACTTTACAGTCGTATTTAAAATTACACTGCAAAATATTATAATATATATAATATATATAAATTATATACCGTACCTTGTTTTTTTTTCCCCCCGCTCCCGATACCTTTTTTGGTACTCGGCTTTTTTTTCGTATTTCTTTCCTTCAAAGAAAATAAAATAAAAAAATGTTAAAATTAAATCCATGAGTGCTAATCGAGGGAGGGGATGGAGAGGTGGGTACTGAACAAACTTGTATGGAAATATTTTTGAATTTGAGAAAAAACAGTATATGAATTTATACAATGTTTTACTCAGTATATTATATAAATATCTAACTAATAGATACTCTAATAATAAATAAATAAATAATCTTAGATATTTTAATAATAATTCATCAAATCCTCGTTGGAAATCAAATTCCAAGGAATTTTTTCTTCTTCTTTAATTTTTATTTCCTTAAATAGAATAAATAAATAATAAAATTCAATTAATTAAATAAATAAATAAATTATAGGAATTAGTTATGAAATCAATTAGGGATTCACGGGGATTTTACACATACACCCACGATTAATATATAACGCTTACCTTTAGTAGATTTTTTTTAATTGATTATTTTCTTCTATTAGCTGGAAATATAATAAATAAATTAGTAGAATTATTGCAATATTCTTTTATTTATTTTCATTTCATTTTCATTTATTTATTAATTAAATCGAAAGATTCAACATCGAACAGCATCGATTCCCGACCAGATCACAAGCCAGAGGCCCCGCCCCCAGAGTGGCTGAGTGGATGCGCGCGCATGAGCATTGGCTCGCTTGTTTTTATTTAACGTTACGGACACTTTTCACAGACTAGGGTACCACCCCGAGGCGTCCCATAAGTTCACTTCGTTCCAAAAACCGAAACGTCAAAAATCCAATATAGAATGATTATTCCTCAAGTACTAGATGAGAATCAATCGCTATTTTTGGTTTAAAATCGATTTCTCTGTCTTCAGCAAAGGTAACGGATAAGAAAACAACGCAGTTGCTATGGTTACTCATAAAAATTCCTCCCAAATTTTTAGCATTTCACAGAGAGAAGCCTATCCATTCTTACTTAAGCAAGGCTAAATGAGCTATATTAAAACTTTCAAATGAATAAATTTTAAAGAATTTAAAAAATTAAAAAGTACCATCTTACTCTAGAGTAAAGTACTTTAAAATATAATTTTACTAAAAACTTTATTTAACCTTTTTTGTGGTCCCCAAGGTACTTAATTAGGATATTAAATTTCATCAAAATTGGTTAAGTCATTTTCAAGATATTTAGAAAAAACTAAAAAGTACTGAAATAAAAGTACTAATGTTTGTGGGCCGATATGTACCAAAAACTAATCAGCGCTTCATTTTGTTAAACTAATGGTAGGTTTTTCAATTTCATTTCAATCGGTGCAACGGTGTGGAAAAAATCGTGGGCCAAAAAAGCGATAACATACATCCATCCATACATACATCCATCCATCCATCCGCACGCACTAAATGAAAAAATCGCACTTTTTGGCCTCTCGACGAGACCCCATGTAATTTTTGGCAAAACCGTCACGTGCCTAATATTCAACCTAATTGAATACTACAATTTGTGACTTTAATTGAGTCCATGGGTTCCGTAGTCTTTACCTGAGGACCCTTTGAAGCCACGCTTGCCCCGAGAGCGATTACAATACTTTACCCATGCTTTGCATTGGATAAAGTAAAAACTAAAAAGTACTGAAATAAAGTACTAATGTTTGTGGGCCGATATATACCAAAAACTAATCAGCGCTTCTTTTTGTTAAAATAATGTTAGGTTTTCAATTTCATTTCAATCGGCGTTACGGTGTGGAAAAAATCGTAGGCCAAAAAAACGATAACATACATCCATCCATACATCCATCCATCCGCACTCACTAAATGAAAAAACGGCACTTTTTGGCCTCTCGACGAGACCCCATGTAATTTTTGGCAAAACCGTCACGTGCTAAAATTCAATCTAATTGAATACTACAATTTGTGACTTTAATTGAGTCCATGGGTTCCGTAGTCCTTACCTGAGGACCCTTTGAAGTCGCGCTTGCTTCGAGACCGATTACAATAACTTCACCCATGCTTCGCATTGGATAAAAGTAAAAAAGCTAAATCATTAGTCATAGTATCAAAACAAATTGTATTTGAATTCAAAATTTAGACAACTAAAAATTGCTACTTACTGAAAATATAGCCCATTTCTTAATAATTATTTTATGGAACATATCCATAACTTTATTTGAAACTGTAATGAATTGAATTCTGTACTAATTCACAATTCTCATATCGTCGCCTTATAGTGAAAACCTGCTAATTCCATTTTTTATCATTTATGACATATTAATACAGTTCGAAAGAAAAAGTGATGCAGCATCGTCCAAGTAAAACTGCTACTTAAAATTACTATCTTAAGTTGTAAAAAAAAAATGTGAAAAATAGTTTCTTTCCATAAAAACAATATTAAATTTTGTTTATTTTTCTCTGCCCTAAAAAATTTCCTTGTTGTGAGTTAGCAGGTTTACTCTCTAATGCGTCGATATGAATTTTTATATTTATAATAAAAAACAACTCGATGTTATCATTCGAAAGAGTGGGAAATTTTCTATAAGAAGATTGACCTTTATATAAAAACCCCTAAATAAGTCCTTGTTGGAGTCTTATTTTAAGTGTGCAATATTTTAATTAAAAACAATAAGTATAATTTAATTAACCATACATTGATTTGAAATTTTTAGCGGATAAACCCTGGATTAAAGAGAAGGTTGATTTGGGATCTTGGGATCGCGGAGAAGCCTATCTTGAAGATATTATCAGCGATTTAAATCATTGGATAGTGGCTTGGCTGGATTGGAATTTGGCTTTGAATTTAGAAGGCGGGCCTACATGGGCCGAAAACTATATCGATGCTGCTGTTATTGTAAACTCAACTGCTGATGAATACTATAAGCAACCCATGTGGTACTTAATACATTTACTATTATTACTCTAAGTTAAAATAGTCTAAAGTTATATTTTGAAAATATTTTTAGATTTTAATGGGTGCGTGATTTGAATGAAGTGTTAGGAGTTCACAATGCTGCAAAATATTAATTTTTCGTTATTATCAATAATGTTACAAAAACATTTAATGTTTGGAGAGGAAATTTATTGTTTAATACAAGATATTTTTGTCTTAATAATTTGATTAAGTCGGCCTAAAAACGAGTCTCACTCTGCAGCTAGGTATTCTTGAAGCACTAATCCATCCACGAAGAAGCGATGATTTCATATTTTTTAAATGAATCTCGAAAGACCCTTGCCTTAAGTTATTTCCTACCCTGTATCAATCCTAATAAAAATAATAAAAATAAAAATATAATCTAATAACATAAAGAGTAACTCAAATTAGAAAAGTTAGCTATGGAAGTTACATTTTAAACGTGTGTACTAATTGAACACACACCTATTTTTTATTTTTTGGTCAGCATATCGCACATCCACTGCAGTTAAGCCACATCTCGAAATTTTTGAAAATTGAGTTACGTGTAGAATAATGTTACGGGTATTCAGGTACGTTAACTGCAGAAAGGCCATTTACCTATTTTTAAAAATAGCCCCTATAATATCCTTAGGTTTCTTAAAAAATCCATTGTCATAATCATATTCAAAACACTGCTGTGAAAACATACCTTTTTTGACATGTGGCCTTACTGCTTTAGGTGTGCGATATTAACAATGGCTGTATTTGACATTCCAGCCATATGTAACAAAATTACAACTTCACGTCTGAATTTTATCCCCAATAAAATATTTTGTGAACGCACTAGAGTACTAGACGAAAATGCTTCTAAACGCTTACAAACAAACATTGTCAAAATACCCTAATTCGAGTGCATCCCTAAGATTGAATTGAACGATAGAGCGGTCAAAAAGTTCGTCTCAGCTTATACCATAAACCCTGTATAAATGAATATAATATAAATTGTAAGTTTTTGTGCCGAGGGTATCAGAATTTTTTATATATATTGAAGGAGACAATAAAATTCCAGCAGAAGACACTCTTTTATTGTCTCCTTCAAGAATATAATATAATTTTATAATATGAGGGAAATTTCTATATTTGTTGCAGGTATGCTTTGGCACACATTACCCGATTTGCCATTGAAGGTTCCGTTGTAATCCAGAATGATGTGGAACCTTCCACTGTAACAGCACTAGCAGTGAACAGACCGGATGGATTGCGATCAGTAATAGTAATGAATACCCATGAAGGAGATATCCCCTTCGTGCTTGTCGATGGAGACCGTCAAGCTCAAATCACCATTCCATCCAAATCTTTCATTTCTTTAATTTATCAAACAGACCAGATAACGATGTAACCATGTATATAATTATATTTAATTTATCACCTCTGTTGTTTTGAATTGTAATTTTGAAGTTAATGTTAAAAATACTCTTTAATGAAAAAATAAATATTTTTTCCTATTAACTGTACCAAACTTTTTTTAAAAGATTGCATATTTTAAAGTACCTATATTTCTTAAAAAATAGAGTTGGGTTTGACTAGAATGTAGCGTCGCCGACTTATGTGGACTTGGGTTAAAGTCCCAAGTACACTCAAAATCAATTAGGTTATAATCTGAATCAAAGAATCAATTAATATTCACTAAAACAAAAACAAAATTAATTGGAAATAGCCAAAGGGTCAATGAATTAAAAATCTTGGAATGATTTGTCACAAATATCAAAAAAAGATCATAAAATGAAAATAAATATTTATTTGGGTCGAAGTTAATTATATGTATAATATATATATATTTATATAATGGCAAATTTTAATATTGAAATCCCAAAATTACATTTGAATTAAAATTTTGAAGCGATCATATTAGAAAACTTAGTTAATTGAATAACTTATTTGAAATTCAATTTTTCATAGCGATTAATTTAGCTCTTTATTCAAAATTTAAAAAATTCATTTTTATTTAAATGTACATTTAATTTTTATAACTTTGTTAAAAATATAGTTCTTATAGACAACATAATTAATAATTATAATGGAATTTCATTAAAAAATTATTTTATATATTACAAAAACATTTTACAATTCATCCTTAATAATTATATTTACAAAAAAAAAAAATGTTACTTATCACGTATTTTTGATAATACTGAGAAATTTTTTGATATGATTTATACAAGTTTGTTCTTTATATCAGGAGCCTTCAGCCTGAAATTCCACTATTTATTCGAAGATCTTGCAGAGGCCTTATAAAATGAATTCTACGCACATATGTTCTAGGCTAGTTTATCATTTATTATTAATTTTTAGATAAAATCTCTTAAAATAAAATTCTACACTTTTTTAGAATGAATCATTAGAATTTAAACTATAACTCTATTTAAAATTAATGTTAATGCCATTTTGGATTCTATTTAATCAATTATTCAAATAATTAATTAAACAGTATAGGAACGGAATGCCCTTTGAAAGTTCGTTGAATCATTACTTAATAACTAACAAAGAAAATATAATATTTTAAAAAGTATAAAAACAATTATGGACTAATTGACTAGAAGTAACAAAATGGAAGTTGCAGGGCCGTGCAAATTTGGAAGGGATCATTGAAATTAAATATTTATTAAAATATAAATATGTTTATAATATACAATAAGATACGAATTTATTAACATAATTTCATTTAAAAATAAAATATAATTAGACAATTTTACTGTTCGTATTTTTTCAAGGACACCAACCACCTTTGCACGGACCTGGGAAGATGTATTAAAATATGTATATATATATATATATATGTATATAAGTATAGGCCCTGCTCTTAGATACATTTAGAATCAAAAAAACTTCCTCACACCCTGTAATTATTTAATAATATAATAATTACTCTTTAGTAATTAATATAATTGAAATTGAAAAATATATCTATTCTAGGGAATTTATTTTTATTTTAATGAAATTCAAAGAAATGATTTCACTTTTTTCTAAATTCATGATCATATTTATCTATTGTATTTTTCTTGACAATATTTAGATAAACTAGATGAAGTATTAGAAAAATATATTCATTGTGAAAATGAACTCTATAGTATTTAATGATAATGATTAAATGTGCTTTTATGGAAACCCCTTAATTAAATATTTAAAAAATCAAGATAGCAATTTAAAAATTGGAATTATTAAATGTAATATTAATGTTATTATTAAAACAATTTTTTTTTATTCTAATCCAATATCACAACCTTAAGACGGCCGAAGAGATTATTGTTCTGGAATGAAATGCGATTAAATAGTATTTAAATTTTTGAGCTTTCGTTTTTGTGCTTTAAAGAATTATGTATAATAATTAAAAAGATTAAAACTAATTCGACTTATTTTAATAATTTTTTATGGTTGAAGCCTCATTTTAGTATTGAATTTCGAATTCTTTTAAAGATATTTCCGCCAGGTTTATTACTAAAAATTCTTTGAAAGATTATTTGCATTAAATATACATACCCGCTTATATATTTTATCACTACCTCCAAATCCAGAATAAGCAATTGACTCACTCATTAAATCAATACTAATATTTCGCTTGAATTTTGTTCCCTGTTACTATTGAATTATTTTTTCAATCGTAAGAAAATTTACAATTAGAATATCAGAAGATATTTTATATTTTTCCAATATCCTTAAATATTTATTTAATTTTTACAAATAAATAGGTGTCAAAGAATAACAGGTTGGTAGACAATTAAATAATTCTTTTATATCTTGACAAGCTATATTATTATTGAAAGTTTTTGTTCCGAGGGTAGAAGAATTTTTATATATTGAAGGAGATAATAAAAAGTGTGTCTTCTGCTGGAATTATAAATTTTATTTATAATTCCAGCAGAAAACGCTCTCTTTTATTGTCTCCTTCAATTTATTATTATTATTATTATTTCATAATAAGTGACAAAAATAATTATTTTTGTTATATTCATATTATTTGATCTTAAGTAATTTTCAGATTAATCGTATGTTTCCTGTATTTGATTCGATAGAGAATCGAAAGGAGGTGATTTTTGTCAAATATTAAATGAAAATAATATCCAAATTTATATATTTCTAACTTGAAATAATGAAGTTAAATATAATGGGTGTTTTTTTTAGAGGTATAGAACTTCGAATTGAAATAAAACACAAGAAAATCGTTTTAATGTCCATCAATTTGGCTTTATTGGAAGGATAATTTTATGCCATTAATGTTTAAATATGATTTCGGGCATGTGGCCGCCGCGGCTGGCTCGAATAAATCCAATTCTACAGGTCCAATTTTCAACCACTTTTTCGAGCAAATTTTGTTCAGTGATGAGGCTCATTTTTGGTTGAATGGCTACGTCAACAAGCAAAATTGCCGCATTTGGAGTGAAGAGAATCCACATGAGACCCTTGAGACGCCATTACATCCACAAAAACTGACTGTTTGGTGTGCTCTATGGGCTGGTGGAGTCATTGGGCCATACTTCTTCCGAAATAATGCTGGAGAGTCAGTTACCGTTAATGGAGACCGGTATAGAGCCATGATAACCGACTATTTTGTTCCCGAATTGGATGGCATGAATGTGGATGAGTTGTGGTTCCAACAAGACGGCGCTACATGCCACACAGCGCACGTCACAATCGATTTATTGAAGGAAACATTCGATGAGCGCATAATTTCGCGGAATGGACCTGTCAATTGGCCACCAAGATCGTGTGATTTGACACCATTGGATTATTTTCTTTGGGGATATGTGAAGTCGCTCGTCTACGCCAACAAACCAGAAACGTTAGGGGACTTGGAAGCCAACATTCGTGGCGTTATTGCCAACATACGGCCCCATATGCTCGAAAAAGTGGTTGAAAATTGGACCTGTAGAATTGGATTTATTCGAGCCAGCCGCGGCGGCCACATGCCCGAAATCATATTTAAACATTAATGGCATAAAATTATCCTTCCAATAAAGCCAAATTGATGGACATTAAAACGATTTTCCTGTGTTTTATTTCAATTCGAAGTTCTATACCTCTAAAAAAACACCCTATATTTATAATTTTCTCATTAATATATTAAAGAATAATTAACACATTAAAGAGAATTGTTTTGATCGCGCTTTTTTAAACAAGATATTTAAGTGAAAATAATCTTGTTTAAAAAAAGCGCGATCAAAACTTCTTCTCTTTAATGTGTTAATTATTCTTTAATATATTAATGAGAAAATTATAAATATAAATTTTCAGATTGTTTTAATATATTTTTGCTACTTTTTATTATGAAATAATTATTTAAAGTATATAAAGTAGCTTAATAAATTTGTCGAAACCTCAACATGATATGAAAGAATTATCTGACCACCAATCTGATATCCTATGATATCACTAACATCACTTTTAAAATTGGTCGATATTTTATGTCATTGATTAAAAAAAATAGAACAAAAACAAAAATAATTACTATATTGTACATAGCATTAAATCAAGTGTAATAATTAATTCCTATCAAACAATAACAGTTGTAATAAAAGCAATCAATCGAAGCATTAATAAACAATAAAACCTTTAAAGCAATTTTTTTATCAATGAATATTTTTGAATTAGATTTGCAACGATCCTATTTGTCTTGGCGTTAAAAATGATCTCATAAAATAATTAATAATAAAAATATTTATTAAAAAGAAATTTGTATTTATGAAATCCTGATAAATCTTGGAATAAGCCTAAATACTATAAATTATGTATTAACATTTTTTAAACCAGCCTATTATTATTATTATTATTATTATTGTTTGTTTTATAATATTTTAATTTTCATCCATTTGTGCAAAACCTTATTATTCTTCATTTTTTTTTCAATATTGCAAACAATTGATTTGGAAGGTTTTTCTGTTTACCTACCTACCCAACGAATTCGTCTTATTGCCCCGGCCAATATTCACATTTTAAAATTTCTAGGGAGAAAATTATGATGACTATGGTTAATAAAACTAAAGGAACGAGGTGTTGCTTGATAGTCAAACATTTTGTTAAATTATACTAAGTCTGAAGTTGGTAGTGTTTCGCAGTAATGAAAAATAAATAGAGTTAAAACATATAGTTAAATTGAAGGATTTGGATTAGGCAGTCCAGATTAAAAAAAAAAGACAAAATTATATCTAATAAGATGTCATTTTAATTAGATAAAGCTTTTTTTCCTCTCTTTATTTTTTTTTTTTTTTTTCAAAGCTACGTTTCCTACTACGATAAATTGAGAGAGGAGACAGAGGGGGGTGACTCCGTTGTACTTCCTTCACTACTCTTTCAAAACCCTGAAGAAAGAGGAAAGAAACCCCAATATCAATAATTTTTAAAGAGGTGTCGGTTCAAGGTGAAACATTTTTAATAAAAAGTAAGTAACATTTTTTCAAGGTAGTTTTCCCAAAATAATATTTTGTGAAATCTACCTCTACTTTTTACCTTCAATATCAACTTACCAGAATGTCTCCGAAAACTATTTCAAACATATAGTTAAATATCTCCCTATATTTTTTAAATTTATTTTTCCTTACTGCGAAACACCACCAACTTCAAACTCACTATAATTAACATGTGTAGTTCTCCTGGCCGCAAGGCCAAATACGCTCTAAATAAAATTTTGCATCCAAAAAGATAACAGCTTTTTCGGACTAATATTAATTTCAGGGTGAAGTAATTTTAGTAGGATAATATAATTTTTCTTTTACTCTACACGACAAATATGCCTCTCCGTCCATATTACCTCTGGTTCACATTTGGTTGCATAACCATCAGGATATTTAAAAAAATTATAGCCATGCAAGGTGCAAAATTGCTATAAGTAATTTATGACTATATTACAGGGTAAAAGAAAACAAGAAGGGATTCATATTAAGAATAACAAAGGATTATGATGTTTTAAAGGTATTTGTGGAGCCTGATTTGAAGGAGAAAGATGAAAGCAAGAAGGAAATTCCAGTTTAATAAAATCATAAGAAGGGCTTACAAACAAATGCTTTTTTCGATTTGCTTTTTATTTGGCCGCTCAAATAAGTATGAAATGTTCTAATTCAATCACATATAAGGCTTTAAGGAATTTGTGATTTTATTTCTTTATGAGGGCGGGATCGATAAAAAGAAAAAGGACATAACCGTTTCTTCAATGAGCTAAGAAGAAAACTTCTAAATCTCCTATTTATACTATGAATCATTTCGGGTATGAAAAGAAATAATTAGTATTAGCTGAAAGTTTAATTAGGGGTACGGTCGAAAATTTTCAATTAGTTAAATTACAAAGGGGTTTTATCAATAAGTCCGCCTCCCTGGTGTAATGGTCAGCATCTCTGGCTGGCAACCCGGAGGTCTCGGGTTCGATTCCCGGCTATACACAGACATTTATTAAGTAAGTATAGGGTCTGGTAATAAAAATTAAATGGGAGATAAATTTAACCCAATTTATCGCGCGGAGAATTTACCACTGCTCGAAGCCCTTAAAACTTAGTAAATTGGATTGTATCTAACTTTCTGAGATTTGCCTCGTGATTCCGGCTACTTTCCTTCTACTCTGTTCTTTTCACGATGGAGGGGCCAGCCCATACAGGCCTTTAGGGGATGCACCTTCTGGTGTATCTCCTTGTGAAATCAATATCATTAAAAAAAAAAAATCTCTAGAAAAAAAATTGGTAGTGAAATTTAAGGCGACACAAAGGGGGAATTTTTGTTGGTAACAAATAGCTTGAGAACATAGGTTCTTTAGTAAATTCTCGGATCTTGTTTTTTATTTTCTGAGTTTTACAGTTTCCAATAATCTACATTTCTTCCTTGCTCTTTAAAAGCATTTAGTTTGCTACAATGCTGCAGTTTGCGGTTACATTGGTGTCATCTCGTGACTCCTTGGTCAAGGCCAATCCTTTTAGAAACTTTAGTCTAATTCGAAAAACCTTCCAAATCATCGACCAGGCCACCAATGAATCTTTCAGGCCGAACCAAATCAATTTCAAGGGAATGGAATCAGCCTTGGGATTGAAACGATCCTATAATAATATTGAAAAAGATATAAAATGAAATAATACCTACTACATAGCATATTTCGTAATATTTTAGTAAATTAATAGTAAAAGAAGGTTTATAATTTACGAAATGGCGTCTGGAGGTAGTGATAAATGTTATAAAATATTATATTTAGTTAATTAAACGTTTTAAACGCTTTGGCCAAGGCGCAAGAGAAAATAATTGGGCACTCTTTTTTGTTATAAAAGAGTGAGCATATTTATCATAGAAAAAGGTGTTTTCCTACTCCCAAAAAATCATCATCCACGACGATAATTGAATAGAAGATAACATTAAATAACACAAACAAAAAAAACCATTGACTATTATTCCAATTTTAACGAAGCCAATCAAAAAACATTTAATTGTTTTTATTTAATGAATGTTTTGACTTATTTCACTGATAGGGTTTTCAAAATCATTCATAATTTGAAATTAGGCCCAAACATTGCGATTCATTTAGTAATAAATTAATTATCGATGCATCGTTATAGAATGTCAATGTAAACTTCTAATTAATAGAGAAGGAATATTCGTTAAAATTCGTCTTGTTATTATTTATTTTAAAATGTTATTGATTAGTCTAAATCAGTGATCTTCAAACTTTTTTCCATTTGGTTCTGTTAAACCTTTTAAATAATTACATTTATCCTCTAGAAAAATGATACTGGAATCAATATGTAAACTTTACACCTTAGGATAATAAAATGACGTGGGACATTAATAATTTACTTGAAAATCCATAAAACCAGTGATATTGCTTAATTATTTGGCTTGCTTCTGCCTATACTGGCAATGTTTTATTCTCTGAAGAACTATAATTATTAAATTTCTAGCAAAGATATAAATTCGCAACTCTCACTATCTCACTATACGCTTTCTCAAAGAATTCCGATTCGTTATGGGTGCAATACGAGGATTGATTGGCCAGGTTGTTAAAATGCCAACAGAACACATTGTCTGAAGAGGATCACCCATCTCGGATCAAACTGCACGACATGTTGCTTACTTCACTGATCCATGGGAACCGCCGCTTTGAACATACAAGCCTTTGATTATTGCTTAATAATTGCTAATTAACAAACAAGAAATTAGCTTGAAAAAATTGGGTTAAATTTTTGAAGTGATAACTTTTGGCGCGCGTTGCACACTTTTTATTTTACTTGGAAGTAAATGAGATTGAGCCGTCACGCGTCACGGTTGGTACCAATTCAAGCCACATATGGCGCTGTAACATTAACTCTAAGCTCAAATTAATATCTTATATTTGAATTTTTGCTCTCATGTACATTTTATTTTCCAGGGCAGTAAATGGGATTGAGCCTTCATGAGTCACGTCACGGGTCACGGTTGAGCTGTGGTCTAGTGCCAGTTCAATCATTCTCGAAAAATATATTAATTATTCCTTTTCAAAAAATAATAAAATTATTAAAATTTATATTTTTATAAAAAAATAAACTTTTTAATTAAACATTTAATTATTTTAGAATATTATAATTATAAGTGCCATATAAGTTATCACTTCTGTCGTGTTGTCTTAAACACACACCCGAATTTTTTCTTTTGGTTTAATTATTATATTTTAACAATTTTTTAGTTTTAGAATTTTGCTCGCGCAAATCCTGAGCACATTTTGGAGATGGGACTCCAGGGAACATAGTTTGAAGACCGCTGGTCTAAATTATACAGAATTTAGGAAAATAAAATTTCCTAAAATTCAATACTTTGATTAAAAAAATCAGTTCAATCAATTTTATTAGAGCGGAGGCAAATTGCATTTCTGTTGTAGTGATTCGTATTGTTTTCGGACGGCCCGGGTTAATTCGACCCTAAAACGATGTGCAGTCCGGTCGATAAGATTCGCAGCTCGAATGCAGTCGTCACCACCGAACTCACAGACTCGATAATGATGCAAAATGGCATTGCTGGCCGGCACGTTCAATGTACCAAATCCTGTAAATATATATTTAATTATGTAATACAATCACTAGAGATAATACAAGTACAATTTAATTCATAGAGCCTAATGTTTCAAATTTAAAAATAAGTTGATAAATGGAAGGTTTCTATATTTTTCTGAGAACCTATTTTTAAGGGGGTTCGGGACTGTTTATAATTTTTTAAGAAAATTCTCAAATTTTTACCATCGAATCATTGATGTATTAAATATTTATTCCAGAAATTTAAAGTCGATTGTCTGTCCCATTACCGAGAAATAAATTATTGAAAAATGTCCTTTTAACATAGAAGTAAATGGACAGAGCTTTTAAAAGAGCTATAACTTCTCTACAAATTAGACCATTTTGATCAAATTTATACAGATTAATAATTCAACTTTTATGAATCCAATGATCAATAGATTTGACAGTCTAGTTCAGGGGTCGGAAAACTGCGGCTCGCGAGCCACATGCAGCTATTTCGATGTGAAGATGCGGCTTTATTTTAAATCAAAAATCAAATTTATATATCTAATCCTAATCAAATAGCATAATATTGAATTAAATATGTTAGTGGCTCTTTAAAAACTGGGAAATTTTGTAAATTGTAACTTTTGGCTTTTCCGTCTCAAAAGGTTGCAGACCCCTGGTCTAGTTAATTAGTTATTCACAAATGTAAAAATAAAAAGTTATTTGCAGTCAACAGAATATAACAAAAGCACTAGTGTAGAATTCCAACTCTATTTCTTGAAATCGTTTTTGTGTTAAATATATGTTTTTATAACGAGAAATTTTTTTCTCAATATTCTTTTTATTAATATTATAACTTTGCCGACTATTTGAAGCCTCAAGAAGTCGCTAAAGTCGACGAAACATTGGCTGATAAATAATAAAGTCACACATAAAAACTTGTCCTTATTACCCTATTAAAATTTTTCAAATTAATACAAATTATGGACGGAAATGATAATAGTAATTAATGAAAAATTTCATTTCAGTGAAATTAATCTCAGTTGAAAAACTAATCATCATTTCCTCGAACCCCGAGGGCTAAACCGCGAACTAATATCTTGTACACCTACTTCCACTTCCACTTTTATTTCCAAGTAAAAGACAATAGATGAAGGGGCATTATCTAATGAATTCCAAAATAATTACACATATTTCCAAAGATGTGTACACCTAATTCCAATCGCGGTTTACCCCTCGTCGAACCCCAAAGATAAATATATATAAAGGATAAGTTATTTACAAAATATCTATATATATAAAATTAAGGTTGTGTCTGTACATTGGTCCAAATCACGCCAAATTTTGGTTGCACACGTTTCAAGCAAAGTTATGAACGAAAACACCCTCAACAAAATTCCTGTATGTCTGTATGTTTCCGTGGTTTCCGCGAAAAGTTGCTCACGATTCACGTAAAAACGGCTGAAGGGATTATTATGAAATTTCATATTTGTATCAGAAGTCTTCTAACTTAAGTTTATAGCTATATAACGTTTTGATATTTTGACCCCAACAGGGGGTTGGGGGAGCGCACGAATGAAAATTATCAAATAACTCCTAAACTATTAAAATTTTAATATGAGCAAAGTTGTAGGGGATGTGATTTCTGACAACTTTTGTTTAAAAAAATTCCCCCCAAAAATCACCCAAAATGGGGGAGGGTGAAAATATGAAAATTCATGCTCTTGGACCAAATTCAACGAAATTTTGTATACATAATCTGTGGCTCACTAGAAGGAGAAGGCTAGAAATGCAAAAACTGGGTGCGGGGGTGGCGTGCTGCTGCGGGGGGTCACGGGGGTGGGGGGTTTAGGTTAGGGTCCAGGGGGGTAGTTGGGAGGTGCGGGGGTTGGGGGCGGGGTGGTGGTGTGGGGGCGCGTGCATGCTGCGGGGGTGAGTGGGTAGGAGTGAGGTATGAGGGTGGGGTTTGTTGGTTGGGGGTCCAGGGGGCGTGCCCTTTGGCTAGCAAGAGGGGCCGCCGAAGGCTGGCCTTGCAGCTAGTTATAAATAAGAAAAACGTTGAGAATTTAGGAAACCATTAAGAAAATGAAGAAATTTAGAAATTATAACAATCCTAATACAAGAAATTAGATATTATTATTACATAAATTACATCTAAATTTATTTCGATATTTTTACCTGGCAATAATTCCCAAACGAAATGATTTCCTGCCTCCACAACACGTTCTGGACGACAAACGTATTTACTTCTTTGCTTATGTGGATGTAGCTTGGCTCGTCTTCTTGTTTTTCTCACTGTTACTAATTCCAAATCTTCTAAGAAATCTTTGTCAACTCCTTCAATTTTTTGAGGCGCTTTTAATTCAGGACTGGTTAGTGTAGGCGAATTAGAAGTAGAGACAGAAAATTCGGAATCATCGGGCCATTGCAGATAGAAGAAACCATTCTGAAAACTATTCAATTTTTTTTAATATTAGATTCATTTTACGTAAATAATAGTATATTTTACAATTAAGTACAGGTAGGCTTCTTATAATATGCTAGTAATATAAGGCTACTTTTACTACTGATTTAAAAAGGGGAACTTTGTGGAACACAGTTCTTAAGCCTCATATAAAATATTTAATGAATGTAATGAATTCATTAATGCTAAAATGAGCATTATTTTGCATCTATTTGTCCCAACGGGTCGGATTTCCACTAATCGTTCTAATATGTAAAATAAGTAATTTAATTTGAATATGTATAAAATACTGCCTATAACTAGACAAAGAAAAATGAAGAATTAAACTCATTCACACACAAGCTACAGGGTATAACGTAACACTTTTGTGTGACATTATGAATTCGGATATCACGGTTTAATATAATACAATTTAGTGGAAAGCAATAATTATAAGAGGCATACCTGTGTATGTAAAAATTTATAAAATATATCTATAAAAATAGGTGGTCATTATATCCGAAAGATATTTGAGCATCATTGAAATTTAATTTTTTTTTCAATTTAATAACTTATTCCAATTTTTTTACTAAAAATGTATTCTGATAATAATATGATAATTTCCATAAAGGTATTTATGAATTTAAATTATAACATGTAAGCAGAGATGTGTTGTTTTCGATAAAGCCAATGATAGTTATTCTTTGTTAAGCTAAGGCAGGGGTGTCCAACCTTTTGGCTTACACGGGCCCCATTTGAAGTAAAAATATATGACTCGGTCCGCAGATAAAATATCCTAATTCTATTGATATTTTTTAATAAAAAATAGTTAATAATGTAGAATAATGATATTCACCATGACAAAGAATCAAAAATATCTTTAAAATATTTATATCTAATAAAAAATGCAGTCAAAATATGACAAAATTGTGATTATATTTCCGGAAATCTTGATATATTTTTTCACATTCAAGATTTAAATCTGCCCTTTTATTTTTCGAAAATTTTTTGAAAGATTTTCCAATACCTTCTTATTTTAAAAACAAAAAAGAATTAGGTCAAATTGTATCAGATATGTTTTCCAGTAAGTATATAAAAATCTTAATGTTTTAAAGAAATGCATAATTTTATGTCAGGCCTTATTCATTGCAGGGTTGGACAGCCCTGAGCTTAGGGATTGCGGTGTAGATTTGTAGTGAAATATATGCCAATTAAAGTTAACGGTTTTTTGTGATGTTTCACAGTTATAAAATAAACATAAAGTTTGAAAAATCTCAATATATATTATTTTGGGCTATTCCTCGGTCTTTGAGAGCTTACATTAAAACAGTTTTATTCAACTCCCGAAGATGGGCAAATGGCCCGAAATATTTTGAATTTTTTCAAACTTAATGTTTATCTTTTAAGTGTGAAACAGATCTTTAAGTTGTTCTTTAGTGTTTTATATAACCCTAAATATTTTATATATATGTTTAGATGAGATATTTTAATACAATTACCTAAATGCTCCTGTACGTGCTGTATTTAATTTTTGTAAAAGTTCAATTAGAGTCAGCTTCGAACGTGGAATTATAAATTCATCAAGATCAATTAGTGCCAAATAGGTATAGGAACCTAAGCCTCGATATAGACAATCGTTTAGAGCTGCGAAAAGCCCCTCAGTTCTAATTTCCTTCTGAGAAATCATATCCAGTTGCCATGAAAGCATCGAAACAATTCCCTTTTCTTCATATGATCGAAGCACACACCCTACCTGAAAATATTAATAATAATTAACTTCTTTTAGAGGAAGAATATCCGACCCAAATTTTGCTTGAGCTTGTGAGGATTTTACAAATTATAAAGTAAAAATGTTGATATTTTATCAATAGTATTAAAATTATTTTTATTAATTTGAATAAGTACTTATGGACAGGGGCGTAGCCACGGGGGGGGGGGGGCTAGAGGGTCAGAACCCCTCCCCCAACAAGGGCAGGGCTCATGGGATGAGTAACGGCAACGACAAGCCGATTCTTATGACAAACTATCCGCAATTAAATATATTACATATATTTAATCAAGAATTATGTTCTTTTTTAATTTCCTGAAGTACCTATTTGTTTTAACGAAAAAAAATTTCCACTAAATATTTTTTTGTGGACTGCCCCCCCCCCCATGAAAATTTTCTGGCTACGCCACTGCTTAAGGACATAGAGTATTGTAAAAATACAACATTTATCAACATTAAGCAACAAGTTTAAATAACACAGGAATTATTTAACGGATTATAGTGGTGTTTCACAAAGTGGAAATAAAATTAAAAAACTCAAAAAATCTTTTAAATTATTTAGGAGATTTTTATTTATCTCTATACATATTTCGGGCTATGAACCCTTCATCAGGAGGTTTAACAAAAAACTGAGTTTAAATAATTTATTGCTCAATAAAATTGAAAAAAATCTAATGATTTTTTCTGGCTTAATAATTTTTATTTATTTATTTTTTATATGGAAGAATGCAAGGTGAAACTTAACTTATAAGTCAAGATTGATTCTCTAATACTAGAAGAAAACCTCTTTTCTAGAAATGCAATTTAACTATAGGTTCTGAGTTAAAGATATTTGTAACGTGAAGAGTTGAAGGTTGAAAGATTTTGAGAAGATGAAATCAAGAAAAAGAATACCAATTCCAGCAAACTATAGGGACGAAAGTTTTGACTAAAAGGGTTGGTTTAATATGCCTCAAATATGCCGCAAAGAGGTATGGTATGTTTGGAAATCGGAGATTTGATCAATCAATTTAGGGGATCACTTAATTTATGTATAGATATCATGAATTGAAAATGGGAAAGACTGGAAATCTATAATCACCCATGGCGATCATTTCCATTTATTAAAAAATTATGGAAAAACTGATCAACCAGCATGTCCTATAAAAAAGTAAAAAAAAAAATCCGCGACAGACAGTTCTTTATGCAGTCAGTCTTCAGGATATTTTAAAGCTTAATTAACTCACATTCTGGTAAAAGACACTCTATTTTTTTGAAAACTTAATAAAAAATAATTTTCTGTTGATAATATTTGAAACAAAACAAAATATGGCATAGGTTGAAGACAGGGTGGTTAAGAAAAATGATGAGATCACTGCCTATAGTGAGAAGAGTGCTTGTTGGGAAAGTACAAGAATGAGGAAGTTATAGCCGAGAAAATCTCGAACACTACTCTTTACTAGCAGAGCTTCCAATCTGTTACATGTAATACAAAGAATGAAACAAAATAGGCAATGTTAATTTGAAAAGGGCCCACGAAACCCCAATTCAGGGAAGACCTAATATATAAGGGTGCGTTTATGATGGAGGTACGATAAACGATAAGAGTGACGTTAGGTCATATTAAATTAAAATAAAATTTTATTAAATGAGTCATTCTGTAGAAGAAATATTTTTTTAATTGCTATTAAATACTATATTGAAAAATTTAACACTTTCAATTAATACCTAATAAGGTAATAAGTAATAAATAATGAAGACAAAAAAACTTATAGGATAATGAGAATGAAGTTAATAACCTTGATTAAAACTACAATATAACGATTTATTTGGTCTCACAAAAGGGGCCTCTAATATACATTTCACTAATAAAAAATGGAAAATTAATGTTTCGACTAACTTGCAGTTGCTCCGCTAAAAAGCGTGTCTGCTCTTTGCTCCAATATCAATATTATCACATAAAAACATATTTTTCTCGAGTTCATTAAATAAATAAGATAAAGAATGCTTTGATTTTTTCTGTTTCTTTAGTATAATCGCATTTATCATTAATCATAGCTCCAACACTAATGCACCCTATGATACTCCTAAGTTGGTTAGTGTTAAGCAAAAACAAATAAAGAATGGTCTATTACTTCCTCTGTCCGAAAATATGGTATATATTTTAATATATTTTTGTCCGAAAATATGGTATACATTTGCGAAAAAATCAAATACAGTGGAAACCTCTCAAATCCGAACTAATATGGGCTGTAGCCTGTTTGGATTTCAATTTTTTCGGATTAGCCGAAAGATGGTGGTTTGGATATCTTATTGAAGAAAATGGTTCTTTCTATCCTTGAGAAACTGAAGGAAGTTATAATAAAAGACGTTATTTACTGGGTTCCAGAATCGTGGCAAAATACAAGTGTGAATCTACCTTGGAAGAAGCTTTGGCTTACCTCAAGTTCGAGAAAACACCTACCCAAACTTAAATTTGTAAAAAAAAACTCATTAGGATTTCCCAGAATTTCGGATTTGAGGGGTTTCACTGTAAAACTAAAATTAAATAAAAAAAAAAAAAAAAATATTAAATTCATTTTAAAATCAAAATATAACTAAACAGAAATAATTTTAGTGTAGGTAATACAAATTTAGTTAAAGTGAGATTTAGCCTTGTTGAACGCTTCTGAACATATATATGAACATATATACTTTTCAGCTACCTCATGACGGAGTTTTATCTTATTTACCTATATGAGGAATTTTATAAGAATTTCCCCCTACTTTCAACATAATTGATTCCATACACGTTTGTAATGTTATAAACGTTATCAGGAGTATTTTCTCTCTAGTTTTTTAAATGCATCTTGAACTCATCATTCAATCAATTTATTAATAGCACCGTGTTCTGATTTTTCTTTGTTCTTCATATACTGTAACAGTTGTTTTAAGATGACGTTAATCATCAGTCAATTTTTTCGATTTGCAATCTATTCTTTGAAAATTCACGTTATTTGAGTTAAATTTTCAATTTTGAAATTATAGCGGTGACTATTTTATTTTTCTTTAAAAAAAAATTTACTCGTCAAATTCTAACTTAATTCAAAAGCAACGCCTGTCAAATAATGTTATGTTAGGATATTTAGTTATCAATGTAATCAATAACAATATAATGAGTAACCAGTTGCTTTTGAAACTCTAGATAATCTAAGATTTTCTTCCAAATGTATACCATATTTTCGGACAGAGGGAGTATAATTTGTCTTTTAAATTATACGAAAAACTTGACATTGATTTAAAATTAATAAGATTGTATATCCTCCACGTCAGGGACGGTGGAACCGTGGGGTTAGGGGGTCAGCTGACCCTCCTTGGAATTTGACTACATATTCCATACCCCCAGACCCCTCGGTAAACCTACATCACTTTCCAAGTTTTGACCCCCCTGGCCTAACATCGTCCCACCGTGCCTGCTCCAGGCATTAATGTGAATAATATTTTTGTAATATAATATTATTCCTTACTTGTGGTCCAATTGTATGATTATAAAGAGTAAAATGCGAAGCACCAAGAAGTCGATTGAGTTCTAAAAATTCCAGCATTGGTACAACTCTATTATATAGAAAATGCAGAGGTTTCACGCAGACAGCTAATGAGCTTGGTGTCTTGGAAGGCGCATGAGCACCACCGGCTGGTTCCGTTTTCGATGAAACAATTCTCGGAGGCGTCCGTATTGATACAGGGGGCGGAATCCTCACAAGAAGATGATTCCCTGCTAGATGAGCACCTCTTCCAGATGCCCATGAAACCTAAAAAACACAATTTTCAATTACTATTTATTTATTTATTTTTCTATTTTTTAAAAAGAAATATAAATGATTATTTAAATAGATTTTCTATTAAATATTTATTCTTATTTTCTATGTATGTACATATAAATAAATTAGCTATATCAGGGATGTCCACAGGGGGGAGGTTAAGACATTGAGTGCGTCATTGAAATTTCTGGGGGGGGAGGGAGTGAAAATTTTGCATTTGAGTAATTATATGCTAAAAATAAAAGTGGTAAAGTCTTATAACTTCAACAAAAGGTAATAAAAAGCTCTTGTAATTCTGTAGAAATGAATAAAATGAGGGGGGTTACTTTTCATGAAACTGGGGGAGGGTGAGTCATGAATCTAGCGGGGGGGGGGGGCTAGATATTTATAGTCTAAGAGCTACTGACCATTTTGGAAGCTGATTTCAGAACCCAAATAACATATTCCATACTGTAGTGTGATCAGCACACAACCAGAAAGTCAAATTCTTACTCGCCAAATCGAGTCGTTTTTAAGGGTAATCGAGCCCTGAAGATCTCAAAAAATATCATAAAATCACCTCATTGATTACATAAACTCCTAAACTGTTTACTCTACGGAAAATTCCATTAGAAGCAAAATTGTAGAAGATATAATTTTTGAAATTTTTGTATAAAATTTTTTTGAAAATAACCACCCGAAATGGGGGGGGGGTTAAAAATGAAAATTATAGCTCTGTCGACCAAACTAAACCAAATTTTGTCTACATATTCTGGGGACTCTCATAAGGCTAGAAAAGCAAAAACTAACCACCCAAAATGGGGGAGGTTCAAAAATGAAAATATAGGCCCTTGTACCAAACTTAACTTTGCATTTCTAGCCTTCTGAGGGTCCACAGAATATGTATACGAAATTTGGTTGAGTTTGGCCTAAAGGACTAAAATTTTCATTTTTGACCCTCCTCCCATTTCACACAGAATATGTATATATACAAAATTTGGTTGAGTTTGGTAGAAAGAGCTAAAATTTTCATTTTGACCACCCCCTCTCATTTCGGCTGGTTATTTTCAAATTTTTTTTAAACAAAAATGTCAAAAATTACATCCTCTACAATTTTGCTTCTGATGGAATTTCCTTTAGAGTAAACAGTTTAGGAGTTATAATCAATGAGGTGATTTTACGGTATTTTTGACATCTTCAGGGGTCGATTACCCCTAAAAACGACTCGATTTGGCGAGTAAGAATGTGACTTTCGGGGTGTGTGCTGTTCACACTACTGTATGAGATATGTTATTTGGGTTCTGAAATCAGCTTCCAAAATTATCAGTAGCTCTCTCGGTCTATTAGATATAACTATTATTTCTTTTAGACCAAATATATATTATTATTATTATTTAATTCAGAGGAATTATTATTATTCATGTACAATTTCAATAAAATTTTTATTGTTATTTTATCAATTTTTCTCGCATTTATTTTAATACTGCTTTAAGGTAACTCATTTAGAATTAGAAGTAAATTTTGTGAAAAATAATAGGACTTTATGCAAGAAGATGAAAAGTTTGTAATGTTTTATGACTTTCCGATACCAATGGTACTTTCTTAGTAAAGGTATAATCTTCACGCGACATAACTTTCTCAATATCCAAATGAAGTCTGTTCATCCGATTAGTATCGGAAATTGACGTTATTCGCTCGAACTTGAGTTTGCAAGAGAAGTATTAAATAAATTATTAGTTTAAAATTTAAATTCTAAGATTATTAGTAAAGTTTAAGTGTGAAGTTGTGAAATTACTAAAGTTCAAATAGTATTCTACCCTTATCCACTTTGAATTTATGTATTAATAACTTTAATTTTGGCACTCTCCTTTTTTGCTAATCCTTTAATTTTTCCTCCACTCTTTACAAAAGCCTCTTTAGATGATATAAACTCATGAAATTAATATACCCATAATCTCCAAAATAATTTATTATTAAAAGGATAAACATATTCGAATAATAATATACTTACAACTGAGACAGATTTCGGGGGTAACGATGTTGATGAATTTCGGCCAAGAGGACATATGATGAAACACGCACTATATTTGAGATTCCAATTTTCACGAATCGGCTGAAATAAATAAATAAATAAAAAATTAATTATTGATTGTATAACAAATATTTAAAAATACAAATCTTTAAAAAACAATCAAAAACACGTTTATTCGAAACCAAACATTTCAGAAGAATTTCTCCATTTTCCATTGGAAATTTGTAAAAGAAAAAGAAAAAAGAAAAAAAAAGTTGCTTCTTCTAAACAGTGTTGCTTTCTAAATTTTAGAGGAAGCAACTTTTTTTTTATTTTTTTATTTTTTTTTACAAATTTTCATTGAAAAAGGGAGAAATTCTCCCGAAACGTTTGGTTTCAAATAAACGTGTTTTTTAAAGATTTGTATTTTTTAATAAATAAATAAATAAATAAAAAATATTATTTTTGAATTTATTATTTAAGTATCTTGATGACTACAAAAAAGATTTTATGTTTTTAGTTTAATTAAATTTTAATGTACTTTACTCTACAGTAAGATAGTAGATAGTATTGTGAAAATTCCAGCCTCTTTTTTACTTTCTTAAAAGAAAAAATAGGCTCTCAGCGTGTCAGCTATCAATTCTATAAAGCAGTGGTTTCCAACCTTTTCTGAGCAATTTTCTTTAGCGGAGCACTTATATAATAAGAAATACGTAAGTTTGTCATCAGTTATTTTAATAGAATTGGGCAGTTATAATTCAAAATGACTATTTATAGATTTAAAAATTTTTCTAAAAAAATCCCAAGAGAGTGTCATTTATTAGACCCGATGGGACGGATTATTTTTAATTATGTCAGAGGGGGTTATTTTTTTACCCCTTAAAAATCGTACCTTATCGATGTAATTTTCATAGAGTAAAGATCTCAGTTTCGGTTTTTTCTTTAATGTAAATAGTTTATTATATTTAAATTTATTAGTAGAACAGCTTCACTCTTAATTGAGCTGTCTCTGTGTATGTGTGACGAAATTTTGTGAACACTCATAACTCAAAAACAAAATAATGAAGGATTTAAAACGACATTTTAACTTTTTTCTTTAATTTTTATAATAAAAATATTTTTTTCAATGATTTAATTTAGATTTTAAGTCGATGTAATAATATAGCCTTAAATGAACAATTTATATTTAAGTTTATTATTAATTTCTAGAGGGCATCTAGCGTACCTAGTCTTGAAAAAGTTTTTAATTTGTTTATTAATTAATAAATGTGTTGGTGAGCGATTCATTAATTACAATTTGATCAAGGAAAATGACTAAAAAGAGCACGGATAGAATAATCTCTTTCTTTCAAGCAAGGATGCCGAATCCAAGTCCGACTTGTTTCAGATCATTAGAGATTAATTTCTTAATTTCTATTATTCTAGGAATGTCCTATTGCCTATGGAGCTTGGTCCAAAACGATGCTCGTTATAAAACGATTGTTTTTTTTTAAATCTTGAATATGCTAAAGCTAAGATTATTATAAAAATAATATAAAAAAAGCAAATTTTGAAGTGTACTATAAGCAAATTAGTCCAGACAAATTGTGCTCAAATGGCCCCCTATGGGGAAATTTTGGGGTAGTTCTGATTTTTTGCATATATATGTTTTTTGGAGCGCTGAATCCGCATCTGAGGTCTCCCACTAAAATTTCGTGAAGCAACATTGTAGAAAATGCAAAAAAAGGTGAAAATTTCCATTTTTGGCGGTTTTTCGCTTATAACTCGAAAACTATAAACTTTTCGTAAATAAAGTAAAGGGTGATCGGGGGGGGGGGGGGGAGACTGTCGAAAAATTGGATTTTGCGCTTGAGCCCGAGCGGTTGGTCAGAGAAAAACCTAAATAATGAAATTTGTAGGAAATTTTATTAACATTCATTTTGACTAAGAAGGTTATTTACGAAAAGTTGATAGTTTTCGAGTTATAGGCAAAAAATCGAAATTTTCTACAATGTTGCCTCACGAAATTTTGGTGAGAAACCTCAGATTTGGATTCAGCGCCCCAAAAAACATATTTATGCAAAATATCAGAACTACTTACCCCAAAACTTTCTTGATAAAAACACAATTTGACTGGACTAAATATTCAGCTCAAAATTTGAAAAATTAGAAACTTTTATCAAAAAAATTAATCCAAAATAAAAAAAAATTATACTTAATCAACTAGGCATGATAGAAATAAATCTTTCACATTCTAAATTTTTGAAAATATTCAATAAAAAGACAAAGAAAAGTTTTTGTTTTGCCGAGAGTAGCAGAGTTATTGATTCACAAAGAGAAACAAAGAGGTTGTCCTCTGCTTGATGCAAATAAACATACACACATATATATCGAGATGATATATCTGTATATATATTATTTATTTGTTTGAGACTATAGTTAGGGCTAGGAACCAATAATTTATTTATTGGTTCCTAGCCCTCAAGCAGTGACGAAGGAACACCAAGTTTTCAATATCCATATGATATTGACTCCATGAAAAAAACATTTATAACTGAAGAAAGACTGATGATGAAGACCAAGTCTTCGAAACTATAGTCTCAAACAAATAAATAATATATATACAGATATATCATCTCGATATATATGTGTGTATGTTTATTTGCATCAAGCAGAGGACAACCTCTTTGTTTCTCTTTTTGAAAAAGACAAAGCTTTTAATTTTTTTCTCCACTCAAATCTAATTAGCTACTCATATAAAATGTGTATACTAATACATACTTTAATCAAAAGTCTTTATATAACGATTTTTCGCTTTATTTTATATATTTAATTATTATTCATTTTAGTTAGAATGAAAATGTTTTCAGATTAGAATAATTTTCTTTCAATATATGGTTTTTACGAGTAAAAGATATGACTTTATTTTCTTATTTAAAAACTAGCTGCAAGGCCCGCCTTCGGCGGCCCTCTTGCTAGCCAGGTGGCACGCCCCCTAGACCCCCCCCCCCCCACCGAACCCCCCAATCCCTCCACCCACCCCACTTCGCCTCTGGGCCCTCACCTCAAACCCCTTCTCCACCCTCGCACCCCACACACTCCGGACCCCACCCCATGCCCTCCACCCCACGCACCACCCCCCGCCTAGACCCCTGGACCCCCACACCCACAATGCCCTCCGGACTCCACCTCGCACCACCCCCTTCACCCTACTCCGTCTTACTCCCTCACCCCCATTCCACCCCCGAGCCCTCATCCCGCCGGGGACCCCCCCGCACCCCATACCCTAACCCACCTACGCACCCGTACCATTACTCCACCACCGCACCCACCCCCCGCACCCAGTTTTTGCATTTCTAATCTTCTATTGACCCACAGATTATGTATATAAAATTTGGTTAAGTTGGCTCTAAGGATAAGAATTTTCATTTTTTTACCCCCTCCCCCATTTTTGGTCTTTAGTTTTTCCATTTCTATCCTTCTAGTGACCCACAGATTATGTATACAAAATTTGGTTGAGTTTGGTCCAAGAGCAAGAATTTTCATATTTTGACCTACCCCTTTATGAGTGGTTTTGGGGGAAATTTTTTTAAACAAAATTTGTTATAAATCACATTCCCTACAACTTTGCTCATGATAAAATTTGTCGTAGAGTTAATAGTTTAGGAGTTATTTGATAATTTTCATTCGTGCGCCCCCCAAACCCCCTTTTGGGGTCAAAATATCAAAACGTTATATATCTAAAAACGTAAGTTATAAGACATCTGATTTAAATATGAAATTTCATAATAATCCCTTCAGCCGTTTTGACGTGAATCGTGAGCAACTTTTCGCGGAACCCACGGAAATATACAGACAGACAGACATACAGACAGACATACATACAGACAGACAGGAATTTTGTTGAGGGTGTTTTCGTTCATAACTTTGCTTGAAACGTGTGCAACCAAAATTTGGCGTGATTTGGACCAATGTACAGACAAAACCTTAATTTTATATATATAGATTGATAATATTTGATAAAATAGTATTTGTGCAATTATTAATTTTTTTATTCTTCTAATATTAATTTCTCAAGAATTTGATAATCATTATCAATGACGGAAAGAAAATATTCCATCAGAATATAGAATTATTCTAGAATCGCTTTTTTAATTGAAATATAAAATATCGATTTCAGGGAATTTGAACCCATCACTGTTTACACACACACATCGACGCATTATTAATTTCTTCCATAATATCAAATTATTTATTCACTTTATTAGAATCTTAACTTTCCAACTGATTTAATATAAAATTCATAGTAAAAAAATAATAATAATAACAAAACTTAGATATGGGTACGCATTACTTTACGAAACTCAATTACATGAGTATAATTATTTGATTTGAATAAAATAAAATAAAATAAAATTTTATTTTTAAAATATATCATGACTTTAATTTTTTTTAATGCTCACGGATCGTCTATTCTAACAGTTTAAATGTGTTAAATTGAAACATTTTTGTAGAATTCTATATCTACAGATGCAAGTGTATTTATTAATTGGATTTTTTTTATTAAAGTGTCGAATCGAGTCCTGTATTTATTTTTCCCTACCTAGTCCACCGCGAGGAGGCTCCTTAATTCGACCCACGAGGTATGTATCTAGATATTTAACATATACTAATTGAATATTCTAATTAAGTTTTTTCCAATAGATCAGCGCTTTTTAAATATTTTTATTCGCGACCCCAGATTATATATCTATATGAAATTAACAAACATTTTTATTAGTAAATCATCAAGAAGCAATTGATTTTAAAGGTAATCTTTGTTAAACATAATTAATATAATGATTATATAAATTATTAAAACTACTACATATTAAATTTAAATATTAATGAAAAAGAATCAAATCTTGGTTGAATATTTAATACTCTGTGGAAATTGGACCATCTTCAACATTTATCAAATTTGATTGGTATTTTTATTTTATAATGTTGAGACGTCATTTGGCATAAATATGTAGTAACAAATAGCTCAAATGTATTTAGGGCCATTTCAGAAATTGAAAATTCTGCCCTAATCCCAATCCAAAATTCACTCGATGATGATCCTCGATTAATTTTTTTGAATTAATTTTTAGTCACTGCCCATTATAATTTTTTTCATTGCCATTGACGTTTTATGTTCTTGGGACCCTCTAAAAATGAGGTCGTAACCCATAGTTTAAGAAGAACTGCATTAGATCAATTTACAAATTTTCAATAAAAATATGAAAAATAATAATACAAAATAAAAAAATAATCTTATTTCTTGAGGCTTTTGGAGTTCTGGTTTTGAAAATTGCATTGGATAGACAGTACAAGCTCTAGTTTTTAAAATACATTTGATCCAAATCTCTAAAAATAGGATTTTTGCCTATATTAAAGGCGTATTGATTCCGAACAGCAATACATGAAAATCAAAATATTTAGATTTATTAATTTAAATGAAGCTTCATCGATCAATTACAAATATAACGCCTGTTTTTAGCTCAATGAGAATTTGATTTATATATAAAAACAAACTAAAACTATTTTTTTGAAATGAGAAAAAACATGAAAATTATTTAGTTATAGTTTTTTTTTTATAATTATTATTATTATAAATCGAATTCTGATTGAGATAAAAACACGTAGTTATATTGAAAATGATCGACGAAGTTTTTTTTTCAATAAATAAAACTAAATATTTTGATTTCAAGTATTACTTTTCTGAATCAATACGCCTTTAAAATAGGCAAAAATCACCTTTTTCGAAGATTTGACCAAATATAAATCAAATTGAAGAAAAAGTGAAACTTTTTCAAGACTCGGTAACATGCTTGCAGTTTCCTTGAATTAATTAATTTATTAAATGTTAATTCAAAACACACCTGTTCGATTTTCTATTATTATTATTTTTTTTAAAGGGAGAAGATTCCCCCCCCCCCCTTCCCTGGCTTTTGGTCAGAACCATTTAGCCAATCACATTCTTTGTATTATTTTATAATTTTAAATATTTACACTAGCCCTTACTACAAATCTCTGAAGAGCCATCACAACTTTTTCACTGCACTCACACAAGGACAAAAGATAATCACTATTTATTGGGAATTTTACACTTTCGTTGATTTCACAGTATAGCAATTGTGTCCACTTTTGTTTAGCTCACATTCAAGCAGCACATGATTGAGCCCCTCACTATTATTTTTTACTGTAGAAACGGATTAAACCTCTCTGTTTGAATTCAAATACCCACGTTAACTTAAGAACAAAAAGTCGTAGAAAGTTCGTTGTTGTTCCAAAATATGTTTATTTCCAATTCGATGAAGTGACTAGATTTTGGTAATAATCGTACCAAAAATTGACGGAGGGGGGGGATATTTTATTTAATCTGAACCATTTTTTTTATGATAATGATGAGAGAAGGAGTTACACCAAAAAGATGCAACCCCTAAAGGCCTCGGTTGGCCCCTCCATCGTGAAAAGAAGAAGAAAGAATTTTATGGGTTGGGCGGAGGTCGAAGGTATCTGTGGATACGGGTCTTAAATAGCTGAAGGTTATAAGTCGCGGGAAAGATGGTGGCAGGGAGCGAGTTCCAGTCTCTGGAGGTCATAGGAATAAAAGAGTTGGCGAAAGCGCTTGTTCGACTTTTATCCAATTTGACAGCGAAGGGGTGCTGAGCGTTAGAAAACCGCGTGTTTCTCGTAAAGAGGGCATTAGGGGGGATAATTGATTTCAGCTCGACTGAACAGACACCGTGATAGTATCTGTAGTACAGGGAAAGGGCAGAAACGGTTCTTCGGTGAGCCAGGGAGTCGAGTGAGTTGGTTAGAGCCGGGTCTCCTATTAGTTTAATTGCTCGCTTCTGAATTGCATCCAGTGAAGCAAGAGAATGCTTGGATGCACCCCTCCACAGATGAGAGCCATATTCGAGACAGGAACGAATTTGAGCCTTATACAGTATAAGAAGTTGACAGGGAGTATAACAGCGTCTAGACCTAAATAGGAGACCAAGCTTGCGCGCTGCAGCTTTAGCAGTGGTTGAGATATGGTCATTCCATGAAAGGTCAGACCCTAGAGTTACGCCTAGCATTGAAATTTTATCCCTGAATTCTAGTGAGTTTGAGTCGAATGATATGTTTGGGAGGTTTCTGTCGACGCGCCTAGAAATAAGGCAACACTGAGTTTTCCCTGCATTGAAGTTAACTAAGTTTTGGGATCCCCAGTTTGTAAGTTTGCAATAGTCTAAATTAATTGAAGAGGCAATGTCTGCACGGTTTTTATGCGATGCAGGGGCGTTATGAAGGGTGCTGTCATCTGCGTAACAATGTACCGGATTGGAGGGCATGATTCTGGTTGGATCAAATTTTGCACAGTCAGCCTTTAAAGAGTTAGGGAACTATAATGCAAAAATCAACTTCCTAAAATGACCAGGAGGAGAGGGCAGGTGTATGCTAAAGTCATGAGATGGCCATATCACATATATTATAATTTATAGGTAAATTTAAAATAATTAATCGTTATTTTCTTTGAAGGAGACAATAAAAGAGTGTGTCTTCTGCTGGAATTATAAATTTTATTTATTTATAACGATTTTTCTTTTATTAATAGGTATAGAAAAACGTACTTTATTTATTAAATATTAATCTATTTTGTATTTTGAAAATTTTAGGTAATTTTTCAATTTCTAATAGAATTTTTTTCTGTTTTATTTTCCATGATGTTTCGTCAATCCCTTCATGTCTTCTTCTTCTTCTCGTCATTTGAATCTGCACATCATAGATTCGCACTCAATATAAGTAGAATATCTTTTTTTTAACAAGTATGGCGTTTAATTTAATATATTGGGATCAAATACTTTAAAAAATTAGAGATTTTTGCAATAGGATGTTTTTTCTTTCAGCTTTCATTCTACAACTTTTAATTTTAGATTATTAATAAAAATAAAATAAATAAAATTTTTTAAATTTAAAATTGCTTTTCATAAATTTTTAGATTAAATTTTTTATTTTCATTTGATAAATTCATATTAAAAATGATTCCATTTTTTATTTTCCAATGCATATCGTAATTAAAATTTAAAATAATTAAATTAGTAATTTTTAAGTGTAATTTTTGTTTTTCAGAGAATGAGGAACAAAATAAGTGTTTGTTTATGACTTATCAATTGCAACGTTTCGCCACTTTTATTGCAGCTTCTTCAGGCTCTTGATAAATAAATAAATAAAAGTGGCGAAACGTTGCAATTGATAAGTCATAAACAAACAATTATTTTGTTCCTCATCCTCTGAAAAACAAAAATTACATTTATAAATTATGGAACTGAATCCCAATGATGTAATTTTTAAGGAGGATTAAAATGACATTCTAATAATATTTTTAATTTTTAATTTTCTAAATTTTTGTATAGAATTCAATATAATTTTTTTGGACTATTTTTCAAATTGAGATTTTTATTAGAAATTAAATTCAGATAGGATAGCAAATGATAGATTTACAGCATTCCCTTCAACCGTTATTGGATGGATCAACTGGTCCAAAGGATCAAAGGAGGATGGATCTTCAGAGGGGGATTTATCTTCACAAAGTAAGACACTCTCCTTAGAATTGGTAGTTTTCTGGGTCTAAGATTATCGAATGTTGTTTTATTAGTCGTTAGGGCTTCCAGGTTCATCGCCTCGCCCACCGTGGGACCCGCTACAAAACCACTACAAATGAATGCATGATATAATTTTTAATATTTATCATAAGCTCAAAAAATAGAGATAGAAATAGAAATAGGTGTAGGAGGGTGGGAGGGATAGCAGCAACGTCAGGGATGCTAATATCTTTTTTCGAGATGTTTCTAGAGACAAGCGAATAAGAGAGTAGAGAGATGGCTTCTAGGTCTTCAGGATGAGCCGTTGCAATTATTCAAGGTGAATAATTACACTTAAAATTTTTTGAATTTTATTGAAAAGATTGAGGTTGTGATCTGCTTGATGCAAATAAATATATATCTATATAAATAAATACAAATCTTTTATAAAAAACAATCTTTCAAATGTTATTAAAATTTCAAACTTTTCGGATAGGCAATATTTAAAATTTAGAATTTACAAGAATAAATATTCATTTACCAGTGGTAGAACAAAAATTCCGAATGTAGCATGCTAGTAGCTAGCTATTCAACTAATCAGGGATACAATTCTGACTTTTCTAGTCCCAAAATTTTAGATAAAGAACGGAATTTAGAAAAAGAGATAAATTTTAGAAAGAATCGAAATTTTAAACAGCAAAAATTAACAAAAGGTCTAATAGGGACTGTTTTTTTCTAATATTCATCAAAATTTTCAAGAAAAAATAATTTTTCATAATTATATACGATATATATACACTCATCAGCAAAAAAAAGACACTTGATAATTTTTATTTCTTATTTTTTGATAAAATGAATTAAAAGTAAATTTTCTCATAAAATAATCCGAACCAAAATAAGTTGAATAATAATAGACATAATTTGAAATGTTAACACTATCGCTGGTAACTTTTTTTTTTTTTTGGCTTTTCGACCCTTCTAGCCATAAGCCAATTTACGATACTATATATTTTTTAAATTTTGTCTCTACCCAGGGGTCAGATTTTAGCCGAATACCTCGAGTCGGATTCGAACCCGGGTCCACTTGGTTAGCAGGATGATACGCTACCGTCTAGATTATCCCCCCCCCCCCCCTAGCTGGTAACTTTATATTATATCGAAAATAAAAAAAAAATGAATTTAATTAAAATCGATCATTTATTCTTTGTCTTCGAATCTGTTCATATTTTTATCGTATAAAAGCTCATATACGAGACATAAAGAGACATTTTTTTAATTAATCATGTTTTTTTATTTTAATAGATAGCCTTTACAATTTTCTGTTTTTTAAAATCATATTTATTAAGCCAAAAAAAATTAAAATGCCATTTTAGCTTTAGAAATAATTTTTTTAATTACCTATCTAGTCAAAATATGGAAATATTTTTTTTAATATTGTACTTATTCATTTTATCTAAAAATTATCAAGTGTCCGGTTTTTTTGCTTTTGAGTGTGTATTCAAGTGTAATTTGTATCAATATCTACGTTACAAAATTTTTATTTGTTTAGTGTTGCTTTACATACATTTCATATGCTTGTATTATTTAATGGAAAATAATTAATTTAAAAATATAAATTCATGTTTATAAAAATTTGATGATTTTAATTTTTTGGTATTCGGCCGTTCTAATACGGTCGTACACTTCCTATTTGCGACTAAATCCGCGGAACACTTGTGAAATGCTTACGGACCACCAGTGCTCCGCGGAACACCGTTTGGGAACCACTGCTATAGAGTATAGAACATACTTGGTTTGTAAGAAATAAAAGTAGAACCTCGTTTATCCGGACTAACTGGAATCAAAGTCAAAACCGGATAATCCGGATATATGGGTAATAAAAACAAAACAAATCCTCAAATAAGCGAATTTGAATTTATCTTATTACGATAAAGAAAAAATATGTTTATATCAAAATTACATTCTTCATACCATAGAGTGCCATACCCCCGAAACGGGCGTCGGCCCCTCTCCACATATACCTGTGCTGAGTGTGTTTAGCTGTTTTTACACAGATATCCGGGACCTACTTTTTAACACCAGTTCCGAACGGCTAGTTTGGAGAGAGTTACTAGGCAATTATATTCTTGGTAGGTTGCCATTGCTTTCCAAGAGGAGGCGACTGCAAATATCTGCCGAGACTCGGTCTCGAACCAGCGTACTCCAGATCAACGGCCCGACACTCTATCCACTGACCCGCAGTCGCCTCTCAAAATTAAATAGAATTGTTTAAAAATACATACGTTAAAAAAAATAAGTCAAATGGAAAGTCAATCCACTTCAATGCCCCGTGTCTCTCTTTACTCCGTTCCGACTTCAATATCAAAATTAAAGCGATTTTTGGTGAAATTATAATTACATTCTTGGTATCAGAGTTAAAAATTATTATCTATGTGAACACTTATTAAAATAAAAATATCTACAAATCCGATGGAATAATCCGGAGGTCCGAATAAACGAGGTTTAACTGTAATTATTTTGTAATTAAATTTAAATAAGACTAGTGAAATGAGGTGTTGATTGGGGAATACCTTAACCCTGGCAGGAACATTCATGGATTTGTTGCCGGGCAACCATAGTTGACACCAGACACGCTCAGGAGCCCGGGTTCGAGTCGCTCCAACTATTCGCACCTGAAAGGAAATAACAAAAATGAGATATTAATTATTTCTTTTTCTTTTTTCTGTGTATTTTTTTCTCTCTTACTCTTGGGTAAGGTCTAAATCAGGGCTGTACAACCCGTGGCCAGCGGCCCGCATGCGGTCCAGCACTGCAATGAGTGTGGCTAAACATAAAATCATAAACTTCCTTAAAACATTGAGATTTATATGTAGAGATATATTTATCCCCTTTTTCGAAATATGAATGTACATTTGTACAATAAGTGAAGCTTTTTCAAGAATAAAATTCACTAAAAGCAAAATTATAAGCTCAACTATATAAGATAAAAAAATAATGAAGTTTCGAATATTTAAAAATTCTTCTTCTTCTCAAATATTCATTTTCTAAAATATTTATTATTTCAGTAATTTATATGCTACGACACTAACCAAGCCTATAGTTTAAACTATAGTAAAACATTCTATGTAGTACAAGGAGACAAGGAATTGGGCTTTTCTAGAACAATCACAATTAATTGATAATTTCTCTCCTGGAATAAAACTTGTCAGGAATTGTCTTTTAGATCTTTGCACGTTCTTACATGTCAATAGATAAGTCAGGGATTATTATATCCGTGACCCTTTTAAAAAAATAAATTATCATTTCTCATATCCTTTAATCCCATTCGATTTAAGCCAAGGCTGTCCAACCCTTGGTCCAATATAAAGTCATAAAATTCTATAAAACATTGAGATTTATACTTAGATACTGGAAAACACACAACAATTTGGGCTGATAATTTTTTTTCTTTAAAATAAGAAATCTGAAAATCTACTGTAAAGTTTTCGAAAAATAAAAGTGCTAATTTTAAATTTTGAATCTGGAACTAGATTTCAAGATTTCCGAAAAATAATCATCATTTTGGTCTATTTTCGACTCCATTTTCATTAGAAATAAATTTTCTACTTGCAAACTTTCTGATTGAATGTTCTAGAACAACAATTAGATACCGATCTGAAAGAAAAATTGAATATTGTCTCTTTATTAGAATTTTATATTAATTATCTAGCCAGGAAAAAATATAAACAAATACTAATACATAATATCACTTTTTGTAAGTATGTAGGTATGTATTTACATATACGAGAAGCTATTTTCAGGTATAAAATTTACGAAAAGTAAAATTAGAAGCTCACTATGAGCTAAAAAAATAATAAAGTTCTTATTTCTACATTATTAACTATCTTTTTTGAATAATAAATATCAATAGAATTATAATATTTTACCTGCGGTCCGAGACAATTATTTTTCTTCAAATGTGGCCCCAGCAAGCCAAAAAAAGGTTGGACACCTCTGGTCTAAATGACAAAAGTTTGTGAATTTTGTTAAATTTATTTTAGAGCTTCCGTTATTAACATCTTCCTTAAGAGTGAGAGAGAAATATTACATTTTCAGAAATTATATATACCATATTTCTATAAACGATTTTCCTATGATTCCCATTTCATTTGATTGTTTTTCAAATTGAGATTATTGAGATAGACAGAAATTGTCAGACTATTTGATTTTATTATTTATAATAAGCATGATAAACGGAGAGATGGTCTGATTATAATAAGCGTAATATTAATTCTGACCTTGCTCTTTATTCAACTTCCTCTAGTATGTCATATAGAAAAATAAATTATTAACAGAAAAATCGAAATATAATTAATCTGGTATTCATACCATCACACCGTCTTTTACCAAATTAACATAAAAATTTAATAATTAAATAAAAATAAAATAAAGACTTGTTGGGGTTTATTTTGATAAATTACTTATGATGTGTAATGGCTGGCTAAATGAGGATGTAGTTACCGAAGACAATTATATAAATATATAAAAAAAATTGACACGTTCTGATGTGGCCATCCAGCTCTTGACTTTACCATATCACTTCTGGTTGAGTTTGGTACAAGGGCCTAAATTTTAATTCTTTGACTCTACAACCTCCCCCCATTTTGGGCGGTTAGTTGCATTTTTGTCTTCTAGTAGTCCACTGAATATGTATACAAAATTTGGTTGAGTTTGGTCCAAGGGGCTAGATGTTCATTTTTGACGCCAGAAATTTTGTTTTTTCTTTATTATAAGTTCATCTTATAGTATATTTCATTTTTCTTGTTTTTTAGTTTGAAAATATTTTAAATTTTAAGCCCTCCTTAATTTTGGGTCGATATGCACCAAAATCTAATCAGCTCTAAATCTCAATGCACCAAAACTACGTGTGAAATTTGGTTTGATATTCACACTATTTTTTGAGCTAGCTCGTCCACAAAATTTGGCAACGCACAGACTAACTAACAGACATTTTGAAAAAACAGTTATTATCTCGAAAAATATAATTTTTTCGATGTATACTTATTAGGGCTTTTTTGTAGACCGAAATGCCAATTTCGCCCAATTTTTTTAAATCAAAATAGTTTAAGCCGTTTTTCAGATATTTCGAAAAAAATGAACCAAAAAAACAGTTTTTTCATGCACGATTACAATACTTGACCATACCCTGTATGGTAAAGTAAAAAAATTATTATGTTGGACTTCACCAAATAATTTAATAATAATAATAATAATAATAATAATAATGATAATATGTTCATTCAAAAAGAGTAGTTAATCACATGGATTTTTGTATTATGGGCATTGAACATCTTAAAGAATAGTTTAAAAGCTGGGTCTGTTATACGTACAAATGCGTACATTTGGTTGCCGATGCTACAGGCGAAAATCAAGACTATTTGATTCAAATTTTATTAAATTTTGAAATTAATTGATTATAATTTAATGTTGAATAAGTATAGTCTCCTTGACGGTCTTCAAACATTGTTCTTTCTCATTTTTTCTTAAAAATATCGATGTGATCAAATGAGACTAGTGATTTAGCTGCTATGGTAGTCGAGAGAGTTCTAGCAATTATAAGGCGTTTAGTGTGCTAGTCTAAAGAAAAAATACTCTTATATTACCAGTATATACAAAACTTCTTGCTTGAATGAATTTTTACTTATATATAGGTGTATGTCTGTAATCAGCGATGGGGGAAGTGTTTAGGGCTTACCCCCCCCCCCCAGCCCCCGGAATGTTGAGGCAAACATAGAAATTTTACAGGATATAAATAAAACGTTTAATAAATAAAATTTAATGTAATACTCATTTTTTAACATATTTCAACTCTATGTAATATAACTAATTTGTGTGTTTTTATCATTATCATTATCATCAGTATTAAAAATAGTTGCTTGTGTTAAGGAGAAGTAGACGCTTTGATAAAACTCGTACTATACTTGATTAAGATAGTTGTTTCGCGACAATACTAGAAAAAATTTAATGCTAGAGTATATAGAATAGTCAATAATGGTTCATAATTCATAAGCCCAAAACTTTTCGCTGTTTATGTACCACTACTAGCCAATTCCGTGCTCGTTTAACAAATCTGGCAAGATAGTCAGAGCTTGAATATTTTCTAAGAATAAAATAAGAAAGATGTAAAATATATTATAAAGGTCGATTTATTAAACAAAAAGTTCTTGAAGCGATTGAAAGCTGTTACGACAATGGCTGATGCGAAAAAACGTCAAAAATGTACTAAAGTTAATCCACTTTTTAGGTTAAATATATGCGTTTTTGCCAGCTTGTTTTTAGTGAAATTTTTTTCATTATTTATACATTATTATCTCTGATACTATGTTGTAACTATGAATTAAAATTTTCTTAAAAAATGTATTAGTTATTGTTTAATGTTGGTTTAGTTTTTTATAACAATGGTAAGAACAGTTTCTTAATTACAATTAAATATGTATGTAAACTTTTCGATATCCCGTATAGAGCAATGTATAAGAGTCTGAAAAACTCTTATCTTTGGAATTTAATATCTCCGGAACTATATTGTTAATAAATTTCGTTTTACCACCAACCGATGCATAAGTATTTAAATAATAATTTATCTAATTTTCAAAAAATCCTAAGAAAATATGGTGAAACAACTACCTTAATAGAAAATTCTTTATTTCGTGTCTGAGCTTGTCTCCAATGGATATAGACTTGTCTCGACATGTATTCGGGATTATTATAAAAGCGCCCAAACTTATATTTTTGCACCCTTTTCTTTCTATACAAGAGTGAGACATTCTACCTCAATTCCATTTCAGAGAATTTATTATTTTGTTAATATTTTTATGCGTTTAATTCTTTTAAAATATTTTCACTTATAATTACCACGAGAGTTTTTTGCCGAAGTAAACTTGACATTTTAATGAGAATTTTGTTGCCCAAAGGCAACAAAACTCGAATTATAAAATATCAAGTTTACTTCGACCCAAAAAAAAGCTTGAGTGTAATTCGGTAAGACAATTTAATGAATCAATACGTAAATCACAAAATTAACAAAATTAAGACATAAATTAGTTTATTTAATTTAGAGGAAAAGTACAATTGTTAAAAATACAATTCTTATAAACAACTTGATTTTCAGAACTTTTGCGTTTCGTGTCACGGGCGTTTCTCGCTTTCTTAAACTGTATATCTGTGAAAGGATTAAAAACCCGTTTATAATCTTTAAAGTACTTCTCTTGTAACATTTTTGCTGTAGTGTTCCATATCGTCTTCACTGCACTTTCTTTATAATCGTCTCCGTTGGTCTTCTTCATGTTAAATGCCCAGTCACATAAAATAGAAGCTAACTCTTCAGTGGACGTTTCTTCAACGAGTTCATATTTTTTTCCACGCAAAACAGCGTAAACTGTCTCCATATTGATGTAGTTGAATTCACAGTATTCTGAGGCACATTTTTGTTGATAGCTTTTTCAATTTCTCCAGTCGAAGACTCTCCAAATCTCGACATTTTCATACAATGCAAGTTTGACATAAAATTGTTTACAATGTTGGTTGTCATGTCAGTGTTGCTAGACACCGATGATGCAGGCCTACTAGAATCTTAAAGCTAGGTTCAGTTTTGTCGCTGGAAAAGTTAGGGTAAACTTTTTTCGCTGTCATAGTGACAAAAACACCGTTGCTTATGGGACTTTTAGTGTATGAATTAAATTGTCACTTATAATTACACGAGAGCTTTTTTTTGCCGAAGTAAACTTGACATTTTAATGAGAATTTTGTTGCCCAAAGGCAACAAAACTCGAATTATAAAATATCAAGTTTACTTCGACCCAAAAAAAAGCTTGAGTGTAATTCGGTAAGACAATTTAATGAATCAATACGTAAATCACAAAATTAACAAAATTAAGACATAAATTAGTTTATTTAATTTAGAGGAAAAGTACAAATTAAAAGTATAAAATTGTTTACAATGTTGGTTGTCATGTCAGTGTTGCTAGACACCGATGATGCAGGCCTACTAGAATCTTAAAGCTAGGTTCAGTTTTGTCGCTGGAAAAGTTAGGGTAAACTTTTTTCGCTGTCATAGTGACAAAAACACCGTTGCTTATGGGACTTTTAGTGTATGAATTAAATTGTCAATGAAATAAGGGAATTATTTTTTCGAAATTTCAGTAGATTCTTCTCATTTGCTTTTAAGGAAAGAAAAAAATTTATCGAATACATATTATTAATTTATTAAATAATTATATCCAATGAATTTATTTTATTATGTTAGATTTTTTAATGAAATAAATAATAATTAACATATATTTATTATGAGATAGTTCATTTTAGAAAATCAATTCATACGAAATTTGTTTTTAATAAAATTAATAATTTATTTTTTCTAATAAAATTTGCTCAGTAAGCTTGCAAGCTAAAGCCTGCTGGAAGTGTTTAATTTGATGATAATAAAATTTCCAAATCAAATTGATTTAATTTTTTTATTTTCGTAAAAAAAATTCGAATTCGATTTTTTTTAATTTTTCAGGTACCTTAAATCCAAAAAATTGAATCTGCAAGATCAAATAAAATACAAATTTTTTGGCACTAGAACGAACTGAACGATGTTGCGTTCTTGACTAGTGATAAGAATGGGTAATCCAGATCGAAGAAAATGAATTATCGTGGATTATGGGAATCTAGACAGATCGATATTGGATATTATTATGGAATATTATATGAATTTTCTACGACCTTTCGTTTTTCCGCTATCGTGATGGATTTAAAAATCGGAATTAACATAGGTATACATAAACGAATAATCATTTCTCAGTTTTAGACATTTCCCAAAACCAAAACACAAACACTAAAGAAAGCAAAATATTAATTACTACTTAAAAAAAATAATAATACTAGCTCCTACACATATTTATTAGCTGGGTATATTATGTATTACGTACAAATGCGTACATGTGGTTGCCGATGCTAAAGGCAAAAATCAAGACTATTCTATTCAAATTTTATTAAATTTTGAAATTAATTGATTCAATTTAATGTTGAATAAGTATAGTCTCTCTGACGGTCTTCAAATATTGTTCTTTCTCATTTTTCCTTAAAGATAAGGACGTCCACAAATGGGGGGAGACGTTTAGGGTGTTAACCCCCCATATAGGAAATGATGAAGGGCCCAGAACTGAGCCAGGACTGCGCCAACACTTCTCAAGCTTGGCCCTAAGCTGCAAGCCAGTACTGGCCCAACACAGGTTTGAATAGGGGATGATAACCGCGGCCCAGACTGGTAACCTATATTGGCTCAATACTGACCCAGCACGGACCCAAGATTGGCTCAACACCGAACAACCCAGGCTCGGCTGCCCCACACTGACCCGAATGTAGGCCAATACTGATAAAGCAGAGCCTCGGTTGCCCAGCACGGGCCCAAGATTGGCTCAACACCGAACAACCCAGGTTCGGCTGCCCCACACTGACCCGAATGTAGGCCAATATATTGTATATATTGTATTTTTTTTCCAAGTATATTTATTTATTTATTTGTTTTTTATTATTTGGACGACATGCGGTATTCCTTTTTTTAATTATTATTTTCTTCTTGGCCGCAGCATACTGAGGTTTCACACCGTTCTGCTGTGGCCACACCCTAAGCCACTCATCCGGATCCTGTGTGGGAGGATCGGAGGGCTATAAGGGGAGTAATAATAAATAAATAAATAAATAAAACGTTTAATAAAAATTTAATAAAAATAATACTCTGATAAAATAAAGCAATCTGGGTATCAGGGAAGTCATGTCTCCTAGCCCTAAGAGTATATTTCTACCCCCCCCTCCGGAATTTTTTTCTGGCTACGGCCTTGTGAAGGTTTATCCTTTAGAAACTCAACAGCTAAATTCCTTTACTGCATAGGGAAGAGAAATGACATATTCTTTAGAAAAATAAACAAAATATTGATATATTTATTGAAGAGAAATCATGAGTTACTATACTTATATATAAATTAAAAAGTACAAATGTTTTATAAAAAACAACCCAGAACACGTTTATTTCAAATCCAAACGTTTCGGGAAAATTTCTCCCTTTTTCAAGGGTTAAAATTTGCGAAAAATAGTGTTGCTTTCTAAATTTTGGAGAAAGCAACTTTATTTTCTTTTTTCGCAAATTTTACCAATGGAAAAGCGAGAAATTCTCCCGAAACGTTTGGACTTGAAATATACGTGTTTTTTAATGTATTATTATATTTCTAAGGATTTATTCATCTTGTATATATAACAATTATTAATGTATTTTTAAAATATACAGGATGAGTATAACGAGTAGGTAAACATGACTATCCTTGGATGGTGCAATGAACTATAAGCTATATTCATATACAGGTTTCAACGTTTTATGTAAGTACAAATGTTTCGTTTACTCCCCTTTATAAATTCTACCTTTCAACATCTCTTTCTATTAAAAATATAGATTATTTAGGTTGTGTTCTGAGCGATGATTCATCAATGCTTTCTTTTGATAATACAAAGATATGAATAGATGTTGAGTTTCAAAAGCTATTAGTTCAGATATTATTCTTTAATTATGAAATGAAGAAGAATAAAAATTCAGGGCCTGGATCAAAATTGAAGGTACCTCTGGATTCGCATCTTGAATGATTTAAGGTGAGAAGAAAGTTCCAGTCTCTAGAAATTATAGGGATAAACGAATTGATGAATGCTGAATTTATATTCAATTGAAGTGAATGAGTGTTTAAAAAACGAGAATATCGTACAAATGAGGTTTTAGGAGGGTATTGACTTAAACTCGTCAAAGCAAAGGAGTTTACCTGGAAAATCAAATAAAAATAATAATTTCTCACTCCTAAAAATTTAATTTGTTTTATAAAATTATAAGTATATATAATAATAGTTATAATAAAATATAAGGCCTGAGATTGCTATATTAAGTGGGCTAGTAAGACAGAATCTTCTTTAGTTTTATTGGTCCCTTCTTAATTATGTCCAGGGTGTCAAGAAAATAATACCTTGAGGACCCACCCTCAAAGTGCAACCCATATTTGTGACAAATGCAAGTTTGAGCTTTGTAGAGTGTAAGAAATAGGACGTATATTATATTACATATTGTTTTTGTCTAGTTTTTTTTTAATTTAGGACTAGTATTCGTATCCTCAAGATTAAAGACGAATAATTTCACGTAAGAGACGCCTAACATGTTCTTAAAACGTACGCTTTTATTCAGTGATGACGCAGTTTTATATTCAGCGCGCTGGAGCAATTAAAATCAGTGTGCCCCCTTTGCTTTATTTATTTCGTTAATTAACGGGCAGCTGCATCACTTTACAAAAAATAATATTGGGATTAGCATAAACATTGGGGCAAGTTGGTTTGAGCATTTTGTTTAAAATCATTGATTAATTTTTTACAGCTTTAAAAGTACATAAAATGTTAAATTTATAATGTATATTTTCTGATATCAGAATTATGATAAGTCAAGTGCATACTAAAATATTTAAGTGATTATAATTTTACTTATCTAAAAAAATATATTCTTATATAATATATTTTTTTTTGTTAATTCTCGTTTACTTTATAGAAAATCTGGGAAATCAAAAATTGGATCTGAGCATCCCCTCCAGATGCCCCATCTCCTCATACCGTCAGGCCAAGGCAAAAATTTAAGTCAAAAAGTATTCGCTTATTCCTGATTCTGCTTCAGTGTAGTGCATATATATGTCGCCTACTCTCTAATAGTATTCAAGTCCCTGTTGCTGGCTCATTATATTAAACAACTTTTGAAAACTGTAAATAAATTAAAGATGAGTAAACGGAGAGCTCATCCAAAATTATATGAATGTTTTTATAAATTTATATTTCGCCCTTTCTAATTTTGCTACTAACTGCTTCAATTGGTCACTGAAGCTACACCACTGAAAAGCAATTTTTCCCGAATATTTTTACTTAACCATATATAGGCTATGGTGCAGCATTGTAATCGTGATGAGAACGTGTTTTTTTGTTTCATATTTTCGAAATATCTCAAAAAAGGCTCAAACTATTTTACTAAAAAAATTGATCAAATTCACGGCGTTTCAGCTTATAATAAAATTTTATACAATGAACATTTATATTTTTCATTATTTTGTCAAAATATCTGTCAATGAATGTGTGAGTTTCTAAATGTTGTCTACGCTTTAGCTCAAAAACAAATGAAAGTATCAAAATAAAATTTTACGTTTAGATATTTTATATGAGATTAAGACCTGTTTAGATTTTGGTTAATTTCGGACTAAAAATTAGGGGGGGGGGTCAAAAATTTAAACCCTTTGCCCGATTTGGAACAAATTTTGCACAGTTAGCCTTTTAGGCATTATGGTAGTAACAATGAAAATATCAGTTTTCTAAAATGGCCGAGGGGAGAGGGGTATGTAAAGTCATAATTATAACATTCGAATGTTTATTATTTTAAAGATATTTCAGAAAAAAATTTTGTCTTTAAAATCTTTAAACATCTATATCTGAGTAAATAATGGTCTGAGAGCCTTAAAACAATAGAATTTATAAAATTTCCGAAAAATTTTGTCTTTAAAATATTTTAAACGTCTCTATCTCAGTAAATAATGGTCTGAGAGCCTTAAAACAATCGAATTTATAAATTTTTTAAAAGATTTTGTCGAAAAACGAAAAAATGGCAAGGCTATAGCCTATATAAGCGAGCTTATGCGATGTTGCTCCTCCTTACCCGCCAAACGTACTAAAGAAAGATCCGGAAAATTCCGATTCATAAAATGTATATTTTTAGCACCGACTTCAAAAGTGATTTCATGTTAATATGTATTTCGTCGTTTAGTTGCTTAACTAAATAAGATATCATTATTTTATATCTTTTTTAGTGTATTTTATTTGATTTGAGTTCTTCTTTTATTTTTTTTATTTTTATTTCTTTTTTATTAATAGAGACTTAAGATAATACCTTGCATGAAGAGATTGTAAGAGAAAGCGTCAGTCTAATGAATCAGAAAATGATAATAAATTCAATTCATAAATATAGAAATTCTCTGGAAACGTTTGCGGATTTTAAATGAATGTTTTAAGATTTTTTTATAAAAGAGTTTATTTATTATATTTTCGATTATTTGCTCATAATAAGAATTGGAGATTTACGTTATTTCGTCATTGATCATATAATCATAACTTGACCAAATTAATACGGGAACACCCCTAAGGTACCCCCTTTCCAATAAAAGAAGCATGGAAATCGGTCCACGTGGCAAAAAGTTCTCGCTGAACATACATAAAATAAATAAATATTTAGGTATCTTACTATCTTGGAGGTATACTGATCCAAACGCAGAAAGAATCATTAAAATCGGTTCATAAACAAAGAAGTTATGCCTGAACAAACATAAGAAAAGGTCCAATACCAATGAAAAAACGGGACCAATCGGAAACTATACTGAAACCAATGTAAAAAACCATCAAAATCGGTTCACAATTGGCGAAGATATCAGGTAACATAGACACAAAAAAATTCAGTCGAATTGAGAACCTCCACCGTTTTTGAAGTCGGTTAAAAATATATTTTATTTGAAATATTTCGAAAAAAAAACTTGTTTTTAAAATCTCTAAACGTCTCTATCTCCGTAAGTAATGGTCTGAGAGCCTTAAAACAATCGAATTTTGAAAAAATTTGAAAATTTTTTGACTTTAAAATCTTTAAACGTCTCTATCTCAGTAAATAATGGTCTGAGAGCTTTAAAACAATTAATAAAACACTTTATAAAATTTTTAAAAAATTTTGTCGAAAAACGAAAAATTTGACAAAAAATTTAATATATCCAAATTTTAGAAATTTGAGTATATTTTGGATCAGATTTGAAATATAATATAAATAATTTTTGTCTTTAAAATATTTAAACGTCTATATCTCCCTAAATAATGGTTTGAGTGACTTATAAGTTATAAGGTATTTGTTTCTAAATTAAATAGGACTTGCAAGTTTTTTCTATTTGAATTGTGTTTTAACGTTAGTATTTTTCAGATGAGTTTGCATTATCTACTCACTAAAATAAATAAATTATTTTGGGAGGAGATCTGGTGAAATAGAGAGTGGGTTTTAACAAAAAAGTTAGACTATCAAATAATAATGGGCTTGGATCGAAACTCATTCTTGTAAGAAATTTTCTACAATATTAAAGAATGGATTTCTCCAAAGGAGGTAACTACTTTTTCTTTTTTATATATACATTAGATAAAAGTAAAGTTTAGAAGTTCTTAACTCTAACACTTATAAAGAAAAAGTAGATAAGTACTAAGTTTATAAATCGGTTTAAACGTTCTTTTTCCCTAAGTTATTTATTCCTTTTACAATAGAAACACCTAATCAAGAAGATAAGTGAATTTAAACGACAACACTAGTTACATATTTATAGTTTTGTAAAATCCCAACTGACACAACATATAACTTTTTATTTTACTTTATAAAGAATGAGGAATTATCAAATTATTGTAAATCTGGGAAAAAACAATTTCAAATTGCTTTCAAGATCTCCTGAGTTAAAAAAATCGTGTTTTTTAAATGTGTTTTGTGGTCATATTTTCTCGATCTAAAATACGAATAAAAATTCTATAATTAAATTAATTATTTAGTACTTGTATTTTGAGATTAATAACTCATTACATCTAAATGAATTAGGATCACGCTAACTTGACGTTTGCTATTGACATTTTTCTATAAATATAATTAGTATCTCTAACAATATCATTTTGACGATGTTCATTATTTGTTTTTTTATAGATCAATTAAATTTCTAGTTAAATGTTTTTCAAATCATTAAAAATAATAATAATAATAATAATAAATACTAGAGAGAGCCGGTAGCTTGGAGACAAATAAATACATTATTAAATTTTTATTTACTATATATACCAGCTGCAAGGCCCGCCTTCGGCAGCTCTCTTGCCAGCCGGGGCTAAGCCTCCTCGACCCTCCCCCCGAACCCCCACACTCCCGAAAACATCTGATCCAAATATGAAATTTCATAATAATCGATTCAGCCGTTTTTACGTGAATCGTGAGACAACTTTTTCGCGAAACCCCACGCAAACATAAATACATACTTACATGCGGACAGGAATTTTGTTGAGGGTGTTTTCGTTCATAAGTTTGTTTGAAACGTGTGCAACCAAAAATTTGGCGTTATTTAGAACAATGTACAGATAAAACCTTAATTTTATATATATAAATGTATTTAATTTTTTGAGTTTGTTTTCACAAGTACCTAGAATAGACTAATTCCTCACAGTAGTGCTTAAATACAAAAACACATACGGTACATCAGCACATAGCTTAATTAGGACGACCGGAAGACAGGGCTGTTACAGAATTTTTGATCTCTAACTCTTCGGGAGGGGGGGCATGTTCCGCACATGAAATTTCTTCGGGCCCGAGTCCAAAATCAAGAAGCGGGTCCCTTATTATGGGATAGGTATGGGTTTTTTTATGAAGTGGAAAAAGTTGGTTACCCTACGCATGTTTTTTCTAACATACCCCCTTAAAAAATACATGTCAAGTTCGGGACCGGGTCTGCATGTACACCCCCTTGAGCTCCCTTTCCCCAGCGGACTCCCACGGGTAGCTATCCTGATATGCTTGATCACGCCAGATTTTTTACTTGAATAAAAAAATATTTATGAATTTATTTTTTCTAAACTTTTTTACTTAAGGAGGTTCGGAGCTGTTTGCCATTTTTATAAGAATATTCGCAGAATTTTACCATCGAATCATTGATGTATTAAATATTTAGTCCCGAAATTTGAAATTGATCGTCTGTCCCATTCCCGAGAAATAAATTATTGAAAATTGTCCTTTTTATATGGAAGCAAATGGATCGAGCTTTTAAAATATATACAAATTATGCCATTTTCAACAAATTTATACAGATAAATAATTTAACTTTTATGATTCGAATTATACATTTATCAATAGATTTGACAGTCTAGTTAATTAGCAATTCATAAATGTAAAAGCAAAAATTTTGCAAGACAAGTGGGATGAAAATTTATTAGACAGAAGTTGTCACTCTGTAAAAATACAAAAGATTTTTCGTAGATCAACCATATAGATAAGCTCTCCCGAACCTCCATAAAGATAATATCCTTCAACGATTGAAGAAACAATTATCGCAAAAAACGAATAGCAATTTTGACTTAGCAATGAGATGGGGAGGACTTACCATTGGCTCAAGCCTCGTGTCCAGAAAGGCTGAATAGACAAAGAACTTGAACCGGGTGCCTGCGACGGGCTGCCAGACCCCATCTGCGGGGGGGCCCACGGGATCCCCCAACTGATCAGCGCCGCCAGCTGCGGCAGCAGCAGCCAGGATGGCCGCACCTCCACCACCGTTCAAAGACATACCACCCGCCAAAAGAGGACTGTCCAAGTCCTGGTAACTTGCCAACCGTCGTTCCTGAAAGAGAAAAATTGCTCTTAACAAAGTTCTAACAGTCATTTGATAAATAGTATTATAGTATTATTTTTAAACCTAGAAGTTATAAAATGAAATTAACTTTTTTTCATCTCTGAGATACAAGCTCTCAAAAGAGTCAAGACCCAGACAGGCCATCACAATACTTCACATTACTATATTCTATAGAATATAAATATGAGAATTAAAAGTGAACACATTTTAAAGATTTGGCACACTCCCTATTAATTTTAGTGATTTGACAATTTGAAAATTGGCACAGCGATGTTATCTAACATTTCTGTATTTCAGTTCATTAGCTATAACCCTTCAAACCCTCTTCATTTTTTTTTACTTTATCCATGGCGAAGCAGACAGTTAAAGTTATGTAATCGGTCTCGAGCCAAACGCGACTTCAAAGGGTCCTCAGGTAAAGACTACGGAACCCATGGTCTCAACCGAAGTCAAAAATTATAATATTCAATCAGGTTGAATTTTAGCACCTGACGGTTTTGCTGAAAATTGTATGTGAGGACTCGTCCAGAGCCCCAAAAAGTGCGATTTTTTCATTTAGTTCGTGGAGATGTATGGATGGAATGTATGTATATCACATGAAGCAGTAAAAACTCCCGCTTTTTTAGTAAGAACGGGTTATTATTAGTTAAAACGAGTTTCACTGAATACCTTTGTGACAACTAGAATTTACTGATGTTGTGATGAGTTTTGTCCAAAGGTCTCAGAATCTTCTCATTTTTGACCTTGCGCCTCATTTCATGTTGTTTATTTTCAAAAAATTTTAAACGAAAATGTCAAAAATTACATCCTCTACAAATTAGAAGCAAAGTTGTAGACGATGTTCGTTTGAAAATTTTTTGAAAACAAACACCCAAAATGATGCGGAAGGTCAAAAATGAAGATTCTAGACCTTCGAACGAAACTCAACCAATATCAGTAAATTCTAGTTGCCGTAAAGCTATTCAGTGAAACACGTTTCAACTAGTAAGAACCCGTTCTTACTAAAAACGGGTTTTTACTGCAACATATAGATTCATTTTTTTTCGTCGACGATTTTTTTCACATCGTTGAACCGATGGAAATGATATTGAAAACCTACTATTACTTTAACAAAATGAAGCGTTGATTAGTTTTTGGTACATACCAAAAAGAAACCTTATTCTCATAAAAGCAAATAATCATTGTGTGCCTGCTGAAAAAGGAAACCCTAACGACAAACCCTATCGCACAGCTTTTACATGCATCTCTCCTGAACCAAGCGGACTAAGACTAAATGTCCCGTATGAATATGAATTTATGTTCCACACCGTTCAACTGATTGAAATGAAATTGAAAACCTACCATTATTTAAACAAAATGAAGCTCTGGTTGGTTTTTGATACATATCGGATCACAAACATTAGTACTTTATTCTAGTACTTTTTTTAGTATTTTCTAAATATCTTAGAATTTCGATCAAATTTAATATTCTATTTAACTACCACGAGGACCTGAAAAAAGGTTATATAAAATTACATTGTAAAGTACTTTACTCTACAATAAGCAATTACTTTACAAAAAGACCTAATTCTTATCTGTTTAATAATAAAGGAATAAACAAATTAATATTTTAAATGGCTATGAATAAATTCTCAGCGATCCGTTGCAGTTTTTTTTTTTTTTTTGAAATATGTGAAAAAATTTGTGTTCCAGAACAAACTCCTTATTAGTTCTAAAATCGAAGATTCTCTGACAAATATTATTATTAAAATATTAAAAGTGATATTTTTCTCCCAACCTGTTTAAGATTTGAGTTTGTCAGATTTCTTTAAATCGAATATTACAATTATGACAAGCTTTAAAAGGTTTTTATGTATTCTCCGTTCCATTACTTTTAAATTCTTTGCGTTTCTTTTCCATAAAATCGAAATAATATATTAAAGATTCAATAAACCTATTGATCGCAACCATCAGCAATCACCAATCACTGATCTATTGTATATATAAAACATTCCTACATTTATTATTAATTAATTCATAATGTCTATTTTTGTAGAATAATTAAGTGATTTAAATGAAAAGTTCTGCAAATGCAGTTCCCTACACTGTTCACAAATGTAAGTGAATTGGCAAAATTTTTTGTTTGTGCTAGAAAGTTTAAATTTAATACACAGGTGCAGTTTATTAATATTATTCGTGGTGTTTGTTCAAATTAATTAAAGTCAATAATGTGTATTTATATTTGTAGGTGCGATTTTAGAATGCTCAACACCTCTTCGTTGTCTAATCATTATAATGCAACTCAAAAATTTAAAAAAGTTTGTTATTGGCTGGAAGAAGAGGCTTAGCCAAGGGGGGGGCAGAACCCCCCCAAGGGCAGGGCTCATGGGATGAGTAACGGCAACGACAAACCGTTTCTTATGGCAAACTAACCGTAATTAAATATATTTCATATGTTTAATCAAGAATTATGTTCTTTTTTAATTTCTTGAAGTACCTTTTTAGTCCAGTTAAATTGTTCTCTAAAGGGCCCCTCGCGGGAAAGTTTTGGAGTAGTTTTGATTTCTTGGTCCTATATGTTTTTTGGTGTGCTGAATCCGAATCTGAGGTTTGCTAACAAAATTTCGCGACGGAACATTGTCAAAAATGCAAAAATCTAATTTTTAGCGGTTTTTTGCTTATAACTCGAAAACTATAAACTTTTTGTAAATAACATTTCTTTGCAAAATGAAAGTTCATAAAATTTCCTACAAATTAGATCATTTAGGTTTTGTTCTCCGGCCAACCGTTCGGGCTCAAGCGTTAGTTGAAAATTGGCTTATTTTTTCTGTTTCCGTAAATCCCAAAAACTCGCACTTTTTTATATTTTTCCCATTTTGACGATGAAGGAGCACGTTTTCGACAAAGACCATTCTATTCATTTTTAAACAAGATTAAATTTGCTACAATTTAAATACAGTTTCATCTTAATTGGATAATAGTAACCTGTGCCTCAATGAGGTTGAAGTTTTTGAAAAACTGCAATTTTTTGCAAAAAAAATCGCAGTTTTTCCTTCATAAAATGAAAACCACTCATTCTAGAAATTTGATTTCTATCTCATTCTCTAGGAAATTTTATTGAATTGAACATTTATATGGACCACTTTTTTGTTAAAACTCTTAGATTTATAGATATCCAGCATTTTCCACGACGAAATTTCCGTCACAAAATTTTGTTAGCAAACCTCAGATTCGGATTCAGCACACCCAAAAACATATAGGGTCGAAGAAATTATAAGATAAAAAAAAACCCCTTTTTATAAATCCATTTATAGGATTATAGCTTTAGTAAAGGGTGTTTTTGTTAATTTTAATTAAAAAATAAGTAAAGACAAAAGATGAAAAATGATCTTTAAAGGAAATGATTTATTTGAAACGTTTCAATTAATAATCGCTCAACATTTGAATGGAAACAATATATATATGAGTTTTTATTTAGTGAGTAAAAATAAACATGTACTATAAAAGAGAAATGCCAACAATAAACAGCTAGGGAATGGAAATGGGAAAGTGTCTACCCATATTCCAAATGCAAACCGAATTATCCCTAGAGATAATATTTTCCTCTGGCAATGGATGACATAGAAAGTGGAAATTTTTAAAGTAAAAAAACTATTATTAAATATTTCTCTTTATAAAAGAACTGTTATGAAATAGAGTCGGCCCGAAACGAATGGTTGAGTCAAACCAGTCTTTAGACTCTATAATGCTTAGAATAATGAAAGTTAAAACATATTTTGTTCAACTTGTTTTTCATATTCCAGGGAATTATTTCAAAAACTATCTTGAAATAGTGGGAATAACATTCAATTAATGAACCCCCTATTCTTGAAAAAGTTATTAGGGCATTGGATCAAATAAGATCAATTCAACAATCCCCCTAAAGTCTCATTTGCACAAAATACTCGATTTTGAAATATTATTTGGTGTATATTATTTTTTTTAGAATGGAACACCCTTTTTGCCTCCATCTTTTCCACAACTTAGAACCTTCAATCATTCAAGAACTCCTCTCCAAAGATACCTTCAATTCCGACATAACCCCTGAAATTTCCCTGTCGTCTATTCATGATGTATGAGTCAATTCTGACTTAAAGATATGGCCTCTTTTTGCCGTAACACCTTCATAAAATATGTTGTTATTTAGATGCTGTAAGGATCAATTTTTTTGAAGGATCTCAATTTATGGTATAGCTAGTTACGATTACAGATAGTCCAGTCAAAATAGACAAAAAAAATGCTAAGCTGACAATAATTCGCATAGAATTGGTACAGGTCTTAAATACATTATTACAAATGAAATATCAAAAATCTCCATCCTCCCGACCTCTGCAAAAAATGTATCCAAGGTAAAAGTAAAAAATATCGGTTTTTTGCATTTTTCTTCGTAAACGGTAGTAAGTGTTATCGTAAAAATAGTTCAGACAAAAGTTGTAGATCATGCAATTCTCTACATAAATTGTTGTTATATTTTTTTCTACGAATCACCATTCCTGAGATATCGCGATTCCAAAAGTTGGAGACGTCGTACTCTACATAATATGCACACATTTCGCAATCGGTTTAAGGAAGAGGAGAATTTTCAGACATATCATATGAGATTTCTGAAAATTCCATATATATAGAATAACTAGCTGTGATTCAAATTTTTGTCCCGGTGAACAGCTATAGGACCTGAGAGGGTTGTTTATATCTTAGTTAAAACTCAGGAAAAATTAATTTTTTTCAGTTTGGAGATTTAAAAATTTCACATATGCACCCTATATGACCTTATGAAAATGACTCACTATGTGAAATTGAGAGCGACCAAAAAGAGGGGACCGGGTTCAAAAATAATTTAAAATAATAAAATTTTCAAACAACAATCGAAGAAAGCTGATATTTGTAATATAATCGAGGGGTGAAGGAATTAGGTGTACACGTCTTTGGAATTGTGTGGAATTATTTAGGAATTCATTAGATAATTCCCAACAACCCTACATCTATTGTCTTCTTGGAAATGAAAGTGGAAGTGAAAGTAGGTGTACACGAAATTAGGTCGCGGTTCACCGCTCGAATAGAATAGTCTCATTATAAAAGGAGATATTTTTAATTTCTAATGGGTCCAAAATTAAGAGCGAAGGTTATTTCGTAAATAATTATAAATTATTTTATTAAATATTACATATATGAGAGGGGCCAGGTGTATGGTTAAACCATGTGAATGGCCGCATCAGCTTATTTACTTTTGATTTCCTATGAAAAATTCAAAGATCCTTTTGAATATATAGGATTTTCTGGACCATTTTTCATCCTGTAATCAAAATCGCGATAACTACAGGTCAAGGAAGAATTCTGCTCAATTTCATCTTCCTGAATATACGGGAAAGGGACGAATTAATGATGAGCCGACAAGTTAATAAAGGCATTCGCATTTATATAGATTAGAATGTTTTTCGATTGATTTAAATATACAAGCTTCATTAGATGAAATTTTATCTAAATTTTTTAGATGGTATTAAGTTGATGCAAGATTTTTTAATGGACAAGTTACTTTTTAGCATATTTTACAAATAAAGATATGCTGTTGCACATGTTTTTTTTTATTAATATACCTACACCCGAGGGGTGAACCGCGACCCTAATATCGTGTACTCCTACTTCTACTTCCACTTTCATTTCCAAGTAGAAGACAATAGATGAAGGGGCATTATATAATGAATTCCAAAATAATTCCACATAATTCCAAAGACGTGTAGACCTAATTCAAATCGCGGTTCACCCCTTGCCTACACCTAAACCTAGCTTATCTGGAGGACGACACTTAAAATCTAATATTAAGTTGCTTTATTGCTTTAGTTCTTCGATATATTACTCTTTTTGTTTTGTTCGATTTGTATTGATCAAAGGACAAATGTCTCCCTCTTTGGGAAATCTGATTTTTGATTGGAATTCCGATAATCCAAACCAGAAAAAGAATAGCTACAATTTTAGATTTATAAAAAGTATTCTCAGTATTTCATTTACAGTAAACAAAATATGAAATTAATACATGCTTTCAATTATAGAAACAAAATATCTATATTATTATTATTATTATTCCAATTCACGGTGGTGTTGAGGATTCTTATAAGTATTAAATGAAGAGCTTATTTTTCAACAGTTTTTTAATTTTAAATGGTGTTTTTTTTAAATTTATTCAAATATTTCGGAAATCTTATACAATATTCCTTCTTCAGTGGACCTAACGCAAAAAATCACCGTACTTCACAAAATTTGAACACAAGGCCACAGAGACATTTCATTTTGTTAATCTTAATTCTGCCCTCAAAACAATAACAATATTTTTTATATAAATAAATTTATTTTTGATGCTTTAAAGAATAAGTAAATTAGTACACCGTTCAAATTTTTGTGAAGACTGAGCAAGTACGTTGATTTTTTGGGTGAGGTCCACTGAAGAAGGAATATTGTACAAGATTTCCGAAATATTTGGATAAATTAAAAAAAAAACACCATTTAAAATTAAAAAACTACTGAAAAATAAACTTTTCATTTAATACCTATTATTATTGTTGTCTATTATTATTACAATCGAACCCGCTTTTAACGAGCTCTATTTTAACGAGAACCCGGATTTAACTAGAAAATCGGAAATAGTTGGTTGGTACAATGTTAGTTTAAAAGGTTAAAAATAACCCGATTTTTACGATCACTTGGTTATAACGAGCAAACGTCGCGGTCCCTTCCCGCTCATTATATGCGGGTGTATATAATTTCAAAAAATGTTATAGTCATAGAGGTTTTGTATTTATACAAAAAATGTTAATTCGTAGAAAATTATTAAAATAAGCTGACGTGTTCTGATGTGGCCATCAACTTGACTTGACCATACAACCTGGCCCCTAAAATGATTTATAATCATGTAGGGGGGATTAGTTTTTGCATTTTTATACTTCTGGTGTCCCACTGATTATGTATACAAAATCTGGTTGAGTTTGGTAAATGGCCAAGATTTTCATTTTTTGACCCTCCATTTTGGGCGGTTAGTTTTTGTATTTTTATACTTCATGGGGTCCACTGATTATGTATACAAAATTTGGTTGAGTTTGCTCAAACGACCTAGGTTTTTAATTTTTAACCCCCCTCCACCCCCTTAATTTTGGGTCGATATGCACCAAAATCTAATCAGCTCTTAATCTCAATGGACCAAAACTACGAGTGAAATTTGGTTTCGATATTCCCACTAGTTTTTGAGCTAGCTCGTCCACAAATTTGGTAACGCACGGACTAACTAACAGCCATTTTTGAGATGCTTCGAAATAAAGAAGGAAAAAAAAACACTTTTTTCATATACGATTACAATACTTGACCATACTCTGTATGGTAAAGTAAAGATTATGTATGTGTTTTTAAGAGTGTTCTCAATTAAAATAATTTCTGGTACAATTACATAAATGTATTTTAATTATGGAGTTATGAGGAAATGATTCACTTGATACTGATATAAATAGCGCTGGTTAGAGGGGGTACGGGTTTGCTGAAATAAGGATGTATAAATTAACGTATGTGTGTGAGGATTAAGGGGTGAATTCATTACGAATTTTCAGAAATGGTGAATTTTTTGCAAAGTCATTTTTTCAAATGAATGTATCAACATAAAAATTGGATTTTCGGGTAAATGTAGGATAAATAAACTTCAACGGATCGTTGCTAGACTTTTATCCATAGTTGTTTTAAATATTAATATGTTTTTATTACTTTATTATACCCCCGATCACCCTACATCCCACTAAACCTATCCCTCTCACCACCGATCACTCTTCACCTATGAATTCGGTTCTATACTGTATTTTAGTAATTTGAAAAAAACACTTATATCTCAAATATATGAACTTAATAACTTGAAAATCATACAAGATACGAAGCCTTCTCAAAATTCTTAATTTTTCTTTTTAGAGATCAAATCTTGAAAAAAAAAAAACTCTCTTGAGATATTTCAACAATAAACCTATGTATCAAAATTGAATGCTAAAACTTAAAAACCCAAAGAAATAGAAAACTTTAAAAGTTTCCTAAAATTTACACAGAAATGACTATCTCCTTTAGGGGCAAAAAGAACATAATTACCAAATATATTTTTCCTATTTTAATGCTTCATCTTTCTAAACTAAAACCCTATCTATATCTTTTTCTTGTTTAAGAGATCTTGAAAAACTCTGAAAACATATTTTGGGACCCTTTCCTCCCTTTAGGGTTTGAATTTCAAAAAATCTCTTCTTATCACACCCATAAATTGTAGAAAGAATATCCAAATTTCATCTTTCTAGGAACAGCAGTTTGGGCTGTGCCTTGATGAATGAATGAAACGTCACCATCTCTTTTTATTAGGTCATTCAATAAGTCCGTAGGATGACACATAGATGGCGTTACTAGAATTATCAATATGATTTTTATTTAGTTCTAACCTTCAAACGATACGTGTATAAATTTGACAGCAATCTGACTATTGATTTGTGAGTTATAGCATTTTGTGTGAATCAACTTTTGTTATTGAAAAAAGTGAATTTCGAGTTTTTAATAAAGCATTGCTTTTTGACGAAAAAAATACAGTGGAAAGCAAACAATGGCTTGATAGACATTATCCGAACTCTGCTCCATCGAGACAAATGGTATACATGGTCGTACCAGCACAAATGATGGCAGAGCGCAGTGAACGCCCAAAAGAGAGCTGTTATTCCAGAAAACATAAAAAAATCCACAAATTGGTTATGAACGATCGCAAATTAAAGTCGCACGAGCTAGCTGACATTGTAAAGATATCAGATGGTAGTGTTTTTCCATTTTATACGAACATTTGTGTATGCGAAAGCTCTGTGCAAAGTGGTTGCCGCGTGAGCTCACAGTCGACCAAAAACAACAACGAATCGATGCTTCAGAGGAGTGTTTGGCGCTGTTAAACTGCAATAAAATTGGAATTCTATCGTCGATATGTGACAATGGATGAGACATGGCTTCACTATTACACACCAGAATCCAAAAGAAGTCCAATAACGAAGTAATCGCTGAAACTGAGGCCCATTTTGATGAGAAAGAGAAATCGTACTATAAAAGTGGTATCAGAAAAGTTGGAAAATCCGCTATACTCGTTGTATTGCCCTCGAAGGCAACTAGGTTGAATAATAAAATTAGTTTGTCAAAATTTTGCTTTTTTCTTACTTATCCTACGAACTTATTGAATGACCTGTTATATATATAAAGATATCTTATGGTATTAATGTTTTAAGCAATTATTACAGATGACGTCCTAAACAATCAACAGGCGTTGGGTGTCATCTATTAACTCGTAGATGGAATGTATTATTTTTAATTATATCTCCGAATACTTGTTTTTATCTATAAAAAGAAACAAGGAGGTGCCCTCTGCTTGGTGCAAATAAACATACACACATATATATCAAATATATACATGTATAATTGTATATATATATGTAGGACGGGGTTTTCACCCCCTTCGCTCATAGAAGTGCACATAACACACTATGTCATTCTTTATATATATATTTCTGTAAGTATTGAAATAATGTGCTGAATTAAAATGATTCAACAATAAGGAACAATAAAGAAAGATTTATTTAACACATTGGCTAAGCACGATCACTATCTGACCAATCAGAATCTAATAATTTAACGCTTTGCCGGCCTTGGCTATGCACTGGCCAATCAGATCGTTTCCACATGCATATCTACATACTTTCTATTTTATATATATAGATAGATAGATAGATAGATAGATAGATAGATAGATATATGTATAATTGTATATATATATATATATATATTATTTATTTGTTTTAGAATGTAGTTTCGAAGGCTTGGCCTTCATCATCAGTCTTTTTTAATTATAAATATTATTTTTCATGGGGTCAGTATCGCGTGGATATTGAAATTTTTTTTCTACTCAGCCGATATAGCCAGTCAGTTATCTCTTTGGAAATCGAACCCTAGTGCAAAATTAGCAATCCGGGCCTATACCCTATAAGGCTATTAATTAATTAATTAAAATAATCAAGTTTCTTCGAAAATTTAAAATCTATTTCTATCGGTAACTTGAAGACATTACCAATACAGATGATGGCTTTGAACTGAAACTATTCAGATTAAATTCCCAGGGATGATGAATTGACATATTCCACGATTTGATCTCTAATAACTCTTGAGCATTATCTCCGTTGACTGAATTTATCATATTTGATTTTATAACAATATTTATTTGACACGATATGTATTATCACACTTACACAGTGTTTCATCGAAATAGAAGTTGGAGAGGAGGCCATAGTGCCTATATATAAAGATGAAAATTAACTTTTCTTTTATTAAACTAAGTAAAGACCTTAAAATTGAAAATTAAAGATATTAAATTAAATTAGGGAACGAAGAAAATGGTTTTGTATTATGGAGCCAAAAGGCCGGGGTTTTCGAATGATCGATTGGGAGCCGTTGGAATATAATTAAAGATAATATCAAATTCATTTCGGAATTTTGAAAGATTCTAAATTATACCTATTTAGTCATATTTGCATCGTTATCTCTTCAGAAAGTGGATTAATATCGTTGAAAACTTTTTGATTAATTGATGACAAAATATAGTTTTTTTTTTAATAATAATGAAGAGTCTGAAAATTTCAAAGTATGAATATTACTAACAATAAATGAATTACATTTGCAAGCATTTGGACAAAGAACTAAAAAAATCAAAAGAATTCACATTTTTTAGACGCTTGATGAAGCCCAAATAAAATTGGCGAAACGTTGCGGAAATCAATGGGATTTTTTTTTTAATGGTCTTCAGAAACTATAGTCCATTATGGCCATTGAGTGTTCGTCTCTGTGTGTAAATTAATGTAGTGATTGAAGCGTCGGATTGCAGCGACTTCGAACTTGTACCCGGGCTAGCTTGATTAGAAGGCATTTTTTACGTTATGCACTCGACCAACCGGACGCCCAAATTTGAATTTTTTGATTTTTTGTTTCTGTCCAAATACTTGCAAATGTACTTCATTTATTAAATAATATGGACGCGATTGAGTTGAATAATTAATAAGAATGTTGTAATAATATTAACTGAACTGAAGTTTTGAAGTTTCTCTTGTGTCGTGTGATATTTCTAGAATAGACACCCTCCATATTTTCTATTTAACAAGTAGCAGGGACAAGTTAAAAAATAAACAAATTACAAACTGAAACTTTCCGTGAAATAAATTGAAGTGGTTCAAAAACATTATTTTACAAAAGTAAAATTGATTGAAAGAGTAGAAATTTCCTCTATTAAATAAATTATACATGCATTTTACTTGACAAAAACTAAGATTAGTTCACAGTTCAATCTTTATTCATTCCCCTCCATTTATACAAAAATATGATTTTTAATGTAGGTATTAGTCACAGAAGAATTTCGTATCAGGGGTTTGTCTACTTTTTAATTCTGATTTCTGCCGCCCCGATTGGCAATTCGACCATTGTTTGATAACAATTTATTGCCTTATAATATTTTATTATGCAAAAGAGAATTTTCAAAAAAATTCTTTAAAATAAACTTTCTCCCTCATTTATTTACGAGTAATTTAATGTGATAATTTCATTCATTCATAAATAAGACAAGAAGTTTCCAATTAAAATAAGCTAGGAATATATGGATTAGATAGGGATATTTAAATTAAAGTAAATGTAATAATGGAAATCCACCGAAATGTTTATTCCCTTTTCTAAAAATGTTAATCATTAGAATGAGGACTAAGTCACATACTCTTTATTACTTGTATAATATGAGTCTCACCAGCAGTGTAAAGCTGTAAAATTGCCATTGTCCAAAACGAATAACAATCATTTTAATTTAGTAAGCATTTAAATAAGAGACGTACAGCTTTCATTTATTACTTTTTTATTTATGAACCCCGCGAACATTCATTCGGCTGTTGGTTGTAGCCATCTTCAGAGCTGAACAGAAGACAAACAATGTTAACAATATTCGATCGGCCTTGTCCGAGTACATCAATCAATTATCATAATTTTGGTGTTTTAAATTTTTTTTTATCATATTGATGAGAGAAGGAGATACACCAAAAAGATGCATCCCCTAAAGGCCTAGGTTGGCCCCCTCCATCGTAAAAAGAAGAAGAAGAGGGGATTCTATGGGCTGGAGTAGTAGTTGATTTGAATTGTAAATATCTAGAGGTCCATCTCCTAGCTTCATGACCCCTCTAGTTTAATTTAAAGTAAACGCCCCAGTTTC
>JALMQS010000353.1:4722388-4776855 GCA_024734495.1 Forficula auricularia
AACATCCCAACCAAGTCTAAATAATTTTTGCCGAGTGACCAAAGATGTGTGTGGCCTTGCACTGTCACAAGCGATGGAATACAACACCTTTCGATTTGTCAATTCGGCCCGCTTTTCTTCAACTGTATTGTTTAATTTCGTTAGTTGTTCAATGTAGACAACAGAATTGATCGTTCGGTTAAAGTGGTAAGAGTTCAGTAGACACCTTTGTAATCCCACCAAATCATACAAACCTTCTTTTGATAAATACCAGCTTTTGATGTTGCTTGAGCTGGTTCACCTGGCCTGTTCCACGATCTTTTCCGCTTGATATTGTCGTAAAACAACCCATTTTCCATCGCCAGTTGAAGCTGTCAAAATGTTTTAAAAATGGATTCATTTTCATTACGTTTCTTATAGCAAATCGCAGCTTCGTTAATGCAGTTATGCGTTAAATGCAAGCTGTCTTTTTCAGTTCGGTGAGGAACCGGTTGTAATCGAGTTTTCGAAGATAGCCAGTTGTTTTAAGTGATTTTCAATGCATGTATGTGATACATGACTTAGCTCTCTCTGCAATCTCTACGTGTTTTGTACCGTGATCGATCCGAATCGATTTCATTGCTTTGATTTTAGGTGCGTCATCAACTTCAACTGACGACCAGAGCAGTTTTCATCTTTGAGTGAGTAAAATACCAGAACGAAATTTGGCAAACCTAATTTTGACACTGCTGTTCTTTTAAGGTATTCGTCGCTATAAACAGCACTATAACTTCTGTGAGCTTGCGATGCGTTTTTCCCTTGCGGAAACAGAAAAGCAAAATATGACGAAAATGCTCCTTTTGATTTTCCATTTTTCAACGAACGCCTAAAACGAAAACTACGCAACCGATCAAAAAACTTTTTTGCTGACTATGTTCAGCCAAGCACAACTATCAAATAACAAAATGTGTTTTACATTTAGACCAATGCCAGCAAACCTAAAAATTCAACTGAAGCCATCTATGAGTGAAATCCGCAATTACTTAGTTGCCAACCTTATATAAGTCCGATATAACATTTTATTTATTTTTTTATTCTATTTATTAAAAAAATAATTTTATTAAAATAAAGCATTAAGTATTGTAGTGATGTGCGTTATGTTCATTCCTAAATTAAAATTTTTTATTTTGGTCAAATATGCAGTCTTGGAAAATATTAGCAATTTTTATAAGGATAGTGTTGTTTATAACACGAACAGGGCCGGATTTAGGATCTCTGGGCCTCCTAGGCTGAACCTGTGGCGCGGGTCCTGCCTTGGAAAATATATTTTCTTTAATTAACCCAAAAACCCGCATATTCATCAATTATCCAATTAAAAAACTTAGAAATAAACGTGCACGACTCTTTATTGTAACCTTGTTAAATATATTTTTAAAAAAGTAGACCCCTTGTGGTGCGTGATCGAGAGGCCGCAGCCTGCGCAGCCTGTGCTTAAATCCGGCCCTGGACTAATAATGCTGCAGTATATTTAAATGTATATGACAATTGCTCCCTCGGACAATTTTTTTGGGGGGGGGTAGGCTAAGCTATAGCTTATGTAGCTTATACGTAAATCATGCACTGAACACAACTATCTAAAGCTGTTATAGCTATATTTTATGGTATTTTATTGAACGTTTATCTTAGGTAGTGGAATTGACTGGTGTGCCACCAATAGTTTTACTCAATGTGACGAAAAGCCTACCCTGCAAGTAATTGGAAATAATATTATTTATTGATATGATGTATCATCAGACAAAAATGACGTGGTCAGAAGTTAGTTTTGACTTATTTTAACTTTTTAATGAATATAGAGAAAATTTTTCCAATGAACACAAAAAAATCAATCAAAAATTATGTTTTTTCTTCAACGAGGGAATTCATCATTGAAATATAAATATAATGTTTTGTAAAGTATCATTTTTCAAACAGTTTTTCTTTGATCATTTCAAAATTCCCGCTGAACATTTAGAGAAAATGTTAAGACTTCTAACGACACGCTATTGATTCGAGATCAGAAAATAAATTTTTTTAACTAAAAATATTTTATCTATTATTTCTCTTAGGTTTCAATTACATGATTGTATACATAAGAAAATTCATTTTATTGCTATAGCAAGCTAGCCATATAACAAATGTTTGCTATAACAAAACGAATTGTATATTTGGTAAATATTACGTATATGCAGAGACGTAGCCACGGTGGGGGGTTTGAAGGATCATAATCCCTCCCACCCCCCTAAGGGCAGAGGCTCATGGGATGAGTAACCGAAACGACAAACCGTTTCTTATGCCAAACTAACCGTAATTTTTTGTGAAACCTACCTCGTATCTTACTCAAGTTTTATTATTATATATTAAAATGTTTCACCTAGAACCAACACCGAACTCCTTAAAAGTTACGATAATTAAATATATTTCATGTTTAATCAAGAATTATGTTCTTTTTTAATTTCTTGGAGTACCTATTTGTTTTAAAAAAAAAATTGGCACTAAATATTTTGCTTTGTGGATGGACCCCCCCCCCCCCCCCGCATAAAAATTTTCTGGCTACGCCACTGCCTAAATGTATAGTTCATTTGCAGTAAGCAGAGAACAATCTCATTAATTTCCCAAAGAGAAACAAAGAGGTTGTCCTCTGCTTGATGCAAATAAACATACACACATATATATCGAGATTAATTTCTCTTTATGAATCAACAACTCTGCTACTCTCGGTAAAGCAAAATCTTTTCAATTATTTCAGAATCAGATAAATAGAAATAGCTTTTATATAATGAAAATTGTTTTAAAGATATATCAAATAATTCTCATCTTTTATATATTATGATTTATTTTAATTAATCATGATAAATAGGGAGCAGATCATTAATTAGAAAAATGGCATTGTAGCTGGGCGAGCTAGCTGTGTGTCATCTTTTTTTCCTTGTGAATGAAGATGATGATTAGCCAAGAGGGCTGTTGCCGATGTTGATGGAGTTGGCTGTCTTGTGGGCCATCGAACGCTTCTGGCGGGTTGCCAGCCAGCCAAGAAGTCTTTCAGACGGCGTGGCCTGACTGGGAAACGTTCAAGGACGAATACTTGGCTGCGAACGCATACACACATACAGACAGATATATGCTCATGCGCATTCAGCTACCAACACGGTGGCTTGATATCGATATGCATGTACATGAACATGTACACACACACTAATACATATACCTAGAGCTGTCGCGGTCTTTGCTCCATTCAGCCTTTTCCGAATCCATAAGAATTAAAATATAATGTTTTAGAAAAAATAAGCTGACGTGTTCTGATGTGGCCATCCACTTGACTTTACCATATAACCTGGCCTCTTACTTATATTTAATATTTGATAAAATTATTTATAATCATGTAGGGGCCGGGGTTAGTTTTTGCATTTTTAGACTTCTAGGGTCCCACTGATTATGTATACAAAAATTGGTTGAGTTTGGTAAATGGCCAAGATTTTCATTTTTAGACCCCCCCCCCATTTCTTCCGGTTAGTTTTTGCATTTTTAGACTTCTAGGGTCCCACTGATTATGTATACAAAAATTGGTTGAGTTTGGTAAATGGTCAAGATTTTCATTTTTAGACCCCCCCCCCCCCCATTTTTGTCCGGTTAGTTTTTGCATTTTTAGACTTCTGGGGTCCCACTGATTATGTTCAAAATTTGGTTGAGTTTGGTAAATGGCCAAGATTTTCATTTTTAGACCCTACACCCCCCCCATTTTGTGCGGTTAATTTTTGTATTTTTAGACTTCTGGGGTCCCACTTGATTATGTATACAAAATTTGATTGAGTTTGCTCAAATGGCCTAGATTTTTAATTTTTAACCCCACCTCCATCCCCTTTAATTTTGTTTCGATATGCACCAAAATCTAATTAGCTTTTAATCTCAATGTACCAAAACTACGTGTGAAATTTGGATTTTCACACTAGTTTTTGAGCTAGCTCGTCCAAAAAAAAATTTGGTAACGCACTGACTAACAACTAGAATAACAGACATTTTGACAAAACAATTATTATATCGAAAAATGCGTAATTTTTTCGATGTTCCACTTATTAGAGCTTTTTTGTAGAGCGAAATTCCATGGTTTTGCCCAATTTTTTAATCAAAATAGTTTCAGCCGTTTTTGAGATATTGAAACGAAAAGAAGCAAAAAACACTTTTTTCATGCACGATTACAATACTTGAACATATCCGGTATGGTAAAGTAAAAATGATTAATTAAAACATAGAGATTATTTAAAACGAGAGGAGGACAATTATATTTTCTTGAAAAAAGAAGAAACCAAAAATTCAAAAGGGTTAAGGTAATGGCCCATAGGTGGATGTCTTTTTCTTACAAAAATAAAAAGGACGTAAGAAATACATCCTCCTAATACTACGTACGTTGTTTTGGATGTAACTCAAAGTGCGTTCTTTGGATGTTCATTCAAAAGACGCCTTTTTTACTTCTTTTGGAGATATCTCAAGGTATTTTGGAGATAATTTAAAAAATATATACTTTGAATGTACGTTCGAAAATGTTTTTCTTCATTTTTTTGAACGAAATTCAAAGGGCATTGCTCCTTCATCATATTTTAGTATTCTGAATTTTTATTGATGGAAAGAAGTCGCAGTATATTCACCTCTACCCCCTTTGTCCTAATTTGACAAAATTTTGCAGTTAGTGACGATTTTTGATTTCAGGAAAACGAATTAAGATCTAAGCAGTTACTTCTTTAAATACATAAATATACCGCCAAAATGACAACACCTATATATATTTTGAAAAAAAATTTAATTTAAAAAACAACTATTTAAATAAAAAAATAAATAAAATAAAAAATTCTCAAGGTAGTTAGTACTATTTCAATATTTTTTTTCATAATTTTCTCTTATATTTTATACAATTAATTATAATTGATTAATTATTGGGTTAGTTTTTCGCAAGAATTGAGTGCTAAATTTTATATTTTAGCTCAAGCAGAGGGGGGGGGGGGGGGGGTTGAAAGTTGTTGATTTTCGTTTTATATTTTAAAAAATAAAAGTGGTTAATTCTTATAAATTCAAACAAACAAAAGATTACCTTAATAAAAAGGTCTTCACCTTTAAACCGAATAAAATGGGGGATAATCTTCATGAAATTGTGGGGGGGAGGTACTTGTCTACTTTTCATCAAAGTGTGAGTCATGAAAACCGGGAGGATAAACTACATATTGTTAAATTTAATATTGGTCAGCTAAAAAGAGAAAAAGTCATTAAAATTATATTCTCATCAATAATTTTATTAAATTTAACTTGTTAATTTTGAATAAATTGCCGATGAATTAAAACCCTAAACACACCACCAAGATTGCAATCACTTTTCGGAATCCAGATTCTGAGAATATGAAGAATGTATCGAGTCAGTGAAAGAGAAATATTTAAGAACATTATTATTAAAATAAAAAGCAAAAGACAAAAATTATTATAGATATAAAATAAAATATATCTTTGATATTTCAATTTCAATTATATTTGCAGCATTTATTAAAATTTTCGAATTCAACCACGAAAGCTAAAAATATAATAAAATCAATTTTATTTTATTTAGAACAGGAAGAAATTCGTTGAAAAGTAGTCAAGGAAGTTAGGTATTAGAAATGAATAGTTGACTTAAGTTCAAAAAGTGAGACATGGGACAGCCATGTTTAAAAATGGCAAAACTTACACAATTAATTGAGAGATGGAAATTTCTATAGCTATTCAGTCGATTAAATAAAAAAATTTATTAAAATATCGTAAAATATTATAAAAAAATCCTAAATATAATTTTTTTTAATTAAAATAGCAATTTTTGTTTTTATTTTATTTCAAGTATATTAAACAACTCAAAATGTTAATTTTTATTTAAAATAATAATTGTAGGTTTGCTATTTTTAAAAATGGATGTCCCATAATTCCATACTTTTTAAATTCAAGTCTGCGATCCTGTTCTAAACATCTTCTTGTTATTAGTACTTTCATTAAAGTTCGTTTATTTAATCACTAGTTAAAAATATTTAAGATAATATGAATGTGGATTAAACTGGTATGACTACATAAATGCATTTAAAGAATCCTATAAGTTATTTTGAAGAAACTCCCTCTTCCTCAAAAAGCTTTAATATTATAATCTATTATTTATTTATTTTTTTAATAAATAATTAATTAACTATTTTTTATTAAATGGATATTCAATAAATGTTGATGACGTTTAAACATTTTTAATTAATTATTATATAATAAAAATACTTGTTTAATATTTTTGTAAATCATTAATAAATTTCATTTCTCCAAAGGGCTTGAATTCCTCTACGTACACCTAATTACGAGACTGAAGTCATGGCATTTTAACTTGTATATTTTTTGTTATTTCGATTTTAAATGTTTTCAAACAGAGTTTAGGGCCCTAGATATTATTATGGTTCATAACTTAATTCATTATTCGAGTATAGGCAAATGGTCCTTTTCTCCCCTTGACCCATAATTTTAGGGGTTGTTTGACCCAAATCTCATCGACTCAGGGCGAGGAAGTGCTATGCTCTTGGATGTAGCCTAATGTAATGTCATGGCCATAGCAGCTTTTTCTGCTCGACGATAGCCTGACCCCGGACTCGGAGCGTCTTCGCCAATGTCTCCAGTCAGGGTAGTAGTTGCGCTCAGAGAGGTTGCAGCGGAGATCTGGCATACACCGCTGCCGTGTTTACTCGGCGCTGCCAGAGAGCAACCTTCACAAGGTGACTAACCAAGCACACATACACACACGAACAGACAAACGATGGCTGGACACACACACACAGAGGCAGACAACGCCACTTGGCGGCATTTTAATATTCGAACATTGAAGGATTAACAGAGATACCGGCCTGTTGAGAAAACAACACGAAAAATTGAGAAAACGATATTTCATAAACATCAACTTACACCCGAAAGGGTGAAATTAAAATTGTTGACATGTTTAGTGCCCACCCCGTGACTTTCATTTACCACGTATTTATAATAAAAACCACGATTAATTAAATTAATGTAACCAAAAGAAATACGTATTAAAAGTAAATTGATTGAAACATGCCGTTTCTGGAATAACTAAAGTGACAAGATGGTTTACAATGGAATGTGGAACATGAATCTGTATGTATATAATTATTTGTTTATATATACATATATAATATATAATGTAAACCATAATGGAACAAAAGCAGTCATACATAAAATTAAAACACATCAACATAACAAATAAAGATATAAACACTCGTATTTTTCCGATGAAATATGAACTTTTTCAATAATTCATCATTTTGTGATATATTCTTACAAAATTCCTCACAAGTATTGGAGAAATTGCACTTCGCTTACAATATAGTCTTCATACGTTTCTAGGCATAGTCCGGTCATTTATTAGCTATAATGGGAGCCCCTGATATTGTAGACAACTGAATTGGCAGTTCATGTTAAGGGTAGTAAAAAAAGGCGCAAGCCATTTCCCCGAATCAGGTGAAGTATTGGATCGGTCTCGCGCCAACCGTGTCTTCAAAGGATCATCAGGTAAAGACTACGGAACCCTTGGTCTCAATCTAAGTCACAAATTGTAGTAGTAATTTAGGTTGAATTTTAGCACGTGTTTTACAAAAAATACATGGGGCCTCGTCCAGAGAGAGAAATAATTAAAAATATAAAATTTTTTTAATCCAAAAGACAAAAGATTGTCCAAAGTGATACTGTGTGGGTCATTTTCGATGTGTGACAAGAAACGTGCAAATGTGGACGTCTGGTCACTTTAGAATAACCGATTCAATTTAATTAAGAGTTAAAATTTAATTATTTGCATTTTGCTTAGCAGATAGTTAAAAAATGCAGTGTCCGTAATGTGAACAAATACGCTCAGATAATGCAAATATATCTTCTAGACATCTAGACGGATCCTCCAGGTATCCGCGAGCTTGATCTTCGGGGTTCGCGCGTCAAATTATAAAAATGCAGGAAAATGGTTCAAATAAAATTTAACTAAATACAAAAAAATTGATTTCTAGATCCAGAACTTCTGGTTTAAAAATGCAAAAAATATCATTTTCCAATAAATTTATTGATGTTATTATTTATAATATTTGATAAATTTTAATGTTGTTTTATTTTAATATCTTTACTTCGCTATATTTTCTAAAATAAAACTTTTGGAAAAAGGTTAAATTTTAAAAAGAGTGATTTTAATAACACATTTTTATTAAATAGGGTCCGCGAGAGTGCAGACATATTCTGATATATTCTATCTCTTCTAGATCTACTTTTATAGAGCTATGATACATCTATGCACTCTGGAGTCGGGAGGGAGGAGAGTCATCTCAAATGTGAAATCAACAATTTGAACTCTACTTATTAAGAGATACAAATAAATCTCGGATTGAATGACACTAACGAGGGTTTGATAAGGTGCAAATTCGGCACTAATGAAAGTCGTAAAAATTGATGATAAACAACATCCGAGTTGAATATTAAATAATAATAATAATAATTATAATAATAAACTATATAAATTTAAAATTTTCGCATGATTTTTATAAAGATGTTTTTAGGATATCTCAGAGATATAATCTTAAAGAAATCGCATTAAAGGTAAGATGCGAAATATTTTCAATCAATATAATAATAAACTTGAGTAAGATACGAGGTAGATTTTACAAAAGAAATAAAACAAAATTGAGTTTGAGTTTGTTTTGAAATTAAAAGACAAAAATCAGATGTAAAGTAATACTTGCGGAAAGCCGATTTAGATTCAAACCTTGGTATAATATCTCGAACCCCAATTTAAACCTTATATTAAATTGAAAGTGCAAAGCCCTCGAAACTATAGTCTCGTTATAAATAACAAATTATAATTCCAGCAGAAGACACTCTTTTATTGTCTCCTTCAATTAAACCTTATATTTGATATCTCTAAATACACTGCTTTTAAATTCCTTTTTCAAACGGAGGGACAGACAGAGAGACTAATAGCCCTTAAGAACTCTTTTTGGGAGTCTAGAAACAAAATCACAAATTTTTGTATAAAAATTTAGACCCCAACTATTCAAAATTTGTTTAATTTTATTTGTTTTAGAATTCAAAAAAGTCGAATAGATTTTTCTGCATTTAGACGACTTAACTAAGCAAATTTTAGAAATGCTATTGCAACAAAATAATTTTATATTTAAAGTAGAAATTAAAAAAAGTATATCACCTTTATACCTATTTATTTCACCTTTATTCACCATCAATCCTCAAGACTTTCTCATTATTTTTATAATCATAACCCTTTATTTTTATTATAAACTTTTATTAATTATTTTTGTGTTATATGACATTTTTAATTATGCTGGATTTTAAATTTTAAATTTTATTTTATTACAACTTTAAACTAATATTCAATAATTATTTCTGTACCGAAGAATTTTTTGAATTGAACCACCAAGGAGCAAATTTAAAAATTGGTTAAAATTTTCTAGTTTTAAATATCAAGTCATTTCGGCTTCGAATTCTAAAGTCCTTTTCAATTGATAATATTGTAGATATAGATTGAAACAGCTCGGCCAACAATGATTTGTTAATATAGGTGTGATAAAAAATCAATGTTGGCTGAATCGTATCTATCGTCTATATCTGTTAATTATAACTTGAAAAATAACTTCAGAATTAGAAGCGATTATGTTGTGAGTAAAACATTATACAATTTTAACAATTTATTTAATTTCAACATGTGAGGTCCCACCCCATATTTTTTATAGAAAATATTAAGATGAATATTCAAATTACTGAATTTTATTCGACTATCTTAATCTGTACCTGAGATATTAATATTTATTGAACAATCTCAAATATACAGAGAGATGGAGGATATTTTATTCAAAGGAACTCATTGAATGAACTTCATCTCCACTTGATCAACATGAACACCAGAGCTAAGTGTTTTTTCTTTTGGATACAATGCAGCATATAGGTAGGTATACATTATGCAAATGTTCATTTTAGCTTTATACATACTACCATATTATACTAAAATAACAATTATTCGGTTAAATTCGAGTTGGAGTAAATACCATTGATTTCGCAGTTTTTTTTATCTATGACACCCAAACTTTATCATTTAACATATAAAATAATTTTCATCGAAAATACACTAAGCTACTTCCATAAGATTATACATAGAGATAATAATTAAAACTTAGGGTTGCAAAGTAAGAGAGATGCACATCCACTGGGGAAACCCACTTTTGAAGCTCATCGCTATATTGACCCACATTCTCTATTGAAATATAGGTAAGTGAAAGTAAAATATATAGTTTTATTAGCATTTGATACTAGTTACAAAAGGCACCGATGGAGGTATAGCTAAGAAGCTTGACTTTGATCGAATTTACTTGGATCGAATCTCGCCTTAGTAGGAACAAGTTTCATCTTTTCTCAAAAATGCAAGACGTCTCATTAAATCTAGGGGAAGGCAATGGAAAACCATCCCTGTGAAAAATTTCACCAGGAAAATAACAATGAAGAGGATGCTCTCCATAGTAATCGGCGACGGCTGCGATGTCCCTCGGTGGTCGGGTAAAAATAGATGATAGGGGAGTGGTTCCAAATGATGTCGAAAAATAGTTATAATTAATTATGTGAGATTTTAATAAAAATTTAGCATTCAATTTCTTTTAATGTGTAAATTAATTTAAAATTTAATTAATAATATAAATTGAAACAAAAAGAATCTGTGAATTTAAAATGAAAAAATATGAATTGAATTTATTTGATTAAAATAAAAATTAAATTTACTTTATTTTTAATTTAAGTTTTATTAAAATTGTGTTTGATAAATGTTTTCTACTATGAAGCTTCGAAACAGTTGTATTAGAAACACACATCGATAGCTGAGCATTTAAGTCATTTTTCAGAATCAGGAACTCCGGTTCGAACCAGATTATGAGCAACTTTTAGAAATGCAGTCACAGCTTTATTCATCAAATTAGTATTATAAGAATTTTAAAAATATATTACTTTTTGAGTCTTTATTGATTTTTATAATAAATTATATTGAATCGCCAAATTTTTTCTTTTTTTTGGCCCACTTCTAAAAAAGGTTTGCGCACACGCTTGCTTATATAGTATTATTAAATGAGCGGCATGCCGTAAACGTCCGAATATAGGTCCGAACTCTACAGTCTACATATTATAACAAACGAACAGAGCCAAACTTGATTTCTAACCAAACCAAATGATCGTTAGATATGTAGCTGTTAAAGCTTTTATTTTTGTGATTAAATTTATTAAGGGTTGGAATTTTGTTTAAATTAATTAATTATAATTATTTATTGAACACAAACAACAATTACAATATATAACTACGACGTTTCCATCGGCTTATTCTGTTTTCATACTTGAGAAAAGAATAAGCGGATCAAAACTCGTAGTATTGTTTTATATATTTGTGTTCAATAAATAGTAATAATTCATTGTGTGTTAACATAATAAAAATTTAAACAAATTTCCAATATTATATATTTAAATATAAATATTATATATTTGGATCGAAAATACTTTGTTTTTGCCGAGAGAAGCAGAGTTGTTGATTCATAATGAGAAATCAATGAAGTTGTCCTCTGCTTGATGCAAATAAACATATACCAAATATATAAATAATTTATTTGTTTGAGACTATAGTTTTGAAGGTTTGACCTTCATCATCACTTTTTGTAAATAGAAAAATTTTATCTGTTATTTCTCATGCAGTCTACTACCCGATTGGATATAGAAAATTAGTTTTGTTGTTATGGAAAGCTATCGTTTATGTGGCTAGCTTTCTTTGACAACAAAACTAAATTTCTATATCCAATCTGGTAGTGGACTCAATGAGAAATAACAGATTCTAATTACAAAGACTTATGATGAAGGTCAAACCTTTGAAACTATCAACAAATAATATATACATATATATTATGTTGATTTGCATCAAGTAACAGTGTTAGAAGACAACCTCACTGATTTCTCTTGATATTTTTAACTAAGAAGGCTCTAACCCTAGTTGCCTGTAAAAGCTCACTTCTCCGAGCATATGTAAAATTTGAAGAGAGTATACCGAGTCTTGGAGAAAGTTTTCACTTTTTCGTCTATTTAATTTAAAGACAAAATCTTTTATAGTGGAATAAATATTCTAAATGCAAGGAAAAACGTTATCTTTTAAATATTTCTCAATTATATATAATATTTTGTCTTTTTATTTAATTTATATAATTAATTTATACCACCAAGAATTAGTAGAAAAAATTTCGGGTAGAGTGATAATGATAAATGCTAAATGTAGATTGTGCCAAAGCGTTGGTTTGGATGCGGAAATTACAATCGCAAGTGCTAGTAATATTTAAACATCTTTTAAGGGCTTTCCTGTTTGATCTCGTTTGCAGAAAAATCATTTAAGCACAGGAAACAGAGTAAAAAGACTGAGCGTATGCTAGGCCTTTCAGACTAATAGGGAATAGGCAAACGCCTCATTTAAGACACATGCAAATTAATATTAAAACTTATTAAGTTAATATGAAAAAAATTATTTCTATACCTGAGAAAGCAGTCAGGAGATAAATAAAAAGATTATTTTCAATAAAAGGCTATTTATTGGAAAATTTTCATTTTACAATTTTTTTATTATTTTAAACCGACGATTCGGAGTATCTTTCCTCCTTCTTCAGGGTTTAAAAGGGTAAATGAAAGAGGAAACAGGAAGAAATAATTTTTAAGAAAAAAATAAAACCGACTTCAAAAAAATTAAATTCAACAAATAAAATACACTAAAAGGTATAAAATAATTATTATCTTATTTAGTTACAACTAAACGACGAAAAATTAACATGAAATTACTTTTTCAAGTCGGTGCCAAACAAACTATACCTATAAGCGAGCGTACCGGCCAAACGTACTAAGTAAGATCCGTCGAGTGCGATTCATAAAAGGTATATGTTTGGCACCGACTTCAAAAAGTAATTTCATGTTAATATTTCGTCGTTTAGTTGTAACTAAATAAGATAATAATTATTTTATATCTTTTAGTGTATTTTATTTGTTGTATTTAATTTTTTTGAAGTCGGTTTTATTTTTTTCTTAAAAATTATTTTTATTTTTCTCTTCTTAGTGATGTTATTAATAGTGATAATATCATCAGAACTTGACCAAATTAATATGGCACCATCCCTATGATACCCCCTTTCCAATAAAAAAGAATCATCGAAATCGGTTAATAAACAAAGAAGTTAGACCTGAACAAACCTAACAAAAAACGTCTAATACCAATAAAAAAAAAAACGGGACCAATCGGAAGCTAGACTGAACCCAATGCAAGAAAAATTTCAAAATCGGTTCACAATTGGCGGAGATATGAGGTAACATAGACAAAAAAAAAAATCAGTCGAATAGAGAACCTCCTCGGTTTTTGAAGTCGGTTAAAAATACTACATGCTTCCTTCATTGACCCTTCTAAACCCTGAGAAAAGATGAAGAAGTATCTTATATACTATATTTACATATTTTGAGAGAGAGAGAGAGAGAGAGAGAGAGGGTGGAGAGGTTGGATTTAAATCAAAATTTAAGTTTAGAAAACTATTTATTTAGTTATTCACTTATTTAAACCATTACGCATAAGAGATATTAAGGTAGATATAACTTAGATTAAGGAAATGGGAATCACACCTTGAATTTTCTTCTTTCAAGCCGATAAATTTTATAGAATTTCACTTCAAATCATTAACTAGTTATAAAAGTTCAATTATAACACTTTTTAAATAATAACCATCCCAAATTTGTATTGAAAATTGGTGAAGATTGCTTTTAGACGGGGAAACATGTTAATAGCATCGGTTCGGAGCCCGGACTATAGGCTCGCACGCCCGCACGGACGATTCGGATGCCTAATCTCAGGGGGCAGTAGTGGGGGTTTAGTATTGGGAAGATTGGAAACGAGTTTCGATTAGTAACACAATATGAAATGACGTCACAATATCATCTAATTTTGTAGAATATAATATTTAAAAAAAATAATTATTTTAATTAAAAAGTATCATATAATATACCTATATAAAATATTGATAACCAACCGTTGTGACGTCAAAATTTCAAATAATGTTATAATAACACATTTTGAATTTAAAATATTAGTTTGGAGGAAAAAGTGAATACATATTTTTGTTGTAAATTTAGACCGAACTATATAGAGTGGGTGGCCAAATTACACTACGGTTCAAAAAAATCGACCCACTAATAAAAACTTGATTAAATAGGAAATTATTTTAAAATTTTTTACAAATCTATATATATATATAAAATTAAGGTTTTGTCTGTACATTGCTCCAAATCACGCCAAATTTTGGTTGCACACGTTTCAATCAAAGTTATGAACGAAAACACCCTCAACAAAATTCCTGTCTCTCTGTATGTATGTATGTTTCCGCCGTTTCCGAAAAGTTGCTCACGATTCACGTAAAAACGGCTGAAGGTATTATTATGAAATTTCATATTTACATAAAATGTCTTCTAACTTACGTTTTTAGCTATATAACGTTTTGATATTTTGACCCCAGAAGGGGGTTTGGGGGTCGAATGAAAATTATCAAATAACTCCTAAACTATTAACTCTACGGCAAATTGTATTATGAGCAAAGTTGTAGGGGATGTGATTTCTGACAACCTTTGTTTTAAAAAATTTCCCCCAAAAAAAGGGGGGGGGGGAGGGTCAAAATAGGAAAATTCTTGCTCTTTGACCAAACTCAACCAAATTTTGTACACATAATCTGAGGGTCACTAGAAGGCTACAAATGCAAAAACTAACCAGCCAAAATGGGGGAGGGGATCAAAAAATGAAAATTCTTACCCTTAGAGCCAACTTAACCAAATTTTGTATACATAATCTGTGGGTCACTAGAAGGATAGAAATAAAAAAACTGGGTGCGGGGGTGGGGTTCGGGGGGTTGTAGGGCACGGGGTGGGGTCCGGGGGGTGCAGGGTGTAGTGGAGGGTATAGGTGAGGGTTCAGAGACGTAGTGGGGTGGTGCGGGGTGGCGGTGTGGGAGGGCATTGGGGATGGAGTGGTGCAGTGAGGGTTCAGGTGAAGATCCAGAGGCTTAATGGGCTACAAATGCAAAACTAACCAGCCAAAAATGGGGAGGATCAAAAAATGAAAATTCTTACCCTTAGAGCCAACTTAACCAAATTTTGTATACATAATCTGTGGGTCACTAGAAGGATAGAAATAAAAAAACTGGGTGCGGGGTGGGGTTCGGGGGGTTAGAAGTACGGGGTGGGGTCCGGGGGTGCAGGTGTAGTGGAGGGTATAGGTGAGGGTTCAGAGACGTAGGGTGGTGCGGGGTGGCGGTGTGGGAGGGCATTGGGGATGGAGTGGTGCAGTGAGGGTTCAGGTGAAGATCCAGAGGCTTAATGTGGGGGTGGGGTGGGTGGGGCGCGGGGTGTGACTGGCGGGTGCAGGGTGGAGTGGGTGAGGATCCAGAGGCGTAGTGGGGTGGTGAGGTGGGGGCGGTGGTTGTGCACGGGTGCATGGTGCGGGGGTGGGAGGTGCTGGGTGTGTGGTGGGTGGAGTGGGGTAAGCGGAGGGTGGGGTCTGTGAGTAGGGTCCAGGAGGCGTGCCCCTTGGCTAGCAAGAGGGACGCCGAAGGCGGGCCTTGCAGCTAGTATTCAAATAATTTGTTCCGTTAACTCTTAAACTAACATATTCAATAAATATTGTTGATAATTTTTAAATTTTATAAAAAATAAGTGAAATTAAATTAAAAGATACAATTACAAATTATCATACTTTTTCAATAGTACTTTAATTTAAATAAAGTTTTAATAAAAGATCAAATTCCATTTCAAATATCAATAAAATGAATAATTTCGAATTAAGCATCATTGATAGAAAAATACTTAAAATATACAAAATGATATTTCTGAAGTTCAAGCAGTTCAAATTGTGTGCCTAATTAATCAAGGGCTAAGTCAACAACAAGTGGCAATTACGCTTGCAATAAGCAATAATTTCAATAATGTATGACTACTTGTAAAAAAATTAAAAATGATTTACTATTTATTAAAGTTTTTATTGGTGGCTCAATTTTTTTGCACTTCAATGTATTATACTCATTTTCAAAAATTATATCTTTCATACGTTTATAAGGATTTAGCTTATTATTAAACTTATAATATCGTTTCAATTGTTGTTTTTATAGGCTTATTAGTTTAGGAAAATACAAATTCAATAATACAAATACAATTCAAAATATAATTTTAATATTTAGTGAATCCTGCCTTTCGAGCAATCACATTTTGTATCCGCTGCGGAATGCTGGCAATGCATTTTTTGCCTATTTCTTAAAGTGCAGGTGTATTGTGCCATGCTTTAATCATATTTTCTATCAAGTCCCTTTTGTTAGTAATTATTTTATCTTTGCAAATTTCTTTTTTTAGGGCCGCTCATTCATTTTCGACCGGGTTGAGGTCAGGCGAATTTCCAGGCCAGTCCAAAATGGTTATTAGACTAGATTACTACTAGATTTTTTGAAAAGTTTGAATAAAATAAATTTACTTGATAAAAATCATTTGAGTATAATAATTTGACTATCCACTGTAGACTTGTGTTTAATTTTACTTAGAATTTAAAAAAGTTGAATTTATTTTTCTGCAATTAGACGTCTTCAATAAGTAAATTTTTAGAAATGATATTCTAATAAAATAATTTTCAATTTAAAGTGGATGTTAATAAACTATGTCACCTCTATATTTATTTCACTTTCGTCCTCAAGACCTAATTATTTCTTAATAAATTTAATAATTTAGGGGAGAAATACTTAGGTGTGATAAAAGCTTTTAATAGTATACAGGTCGAAATTTACTTTCAGGTTTCGCTGCATTGTATGATGAATATGTGAAAATGATTATAGGCTAAACATACAGGGTTAGTCATTATTAACTGTTTTTCTTTCCTTCGAGAGAAACAACAACCAATTCTAGATAAACGTTTTAATGGATATGTTAGTTTCATTTTAATTTGGAGAATTTCAAAACAATCTTATTAAAATGTAGTTGATACTATATAAGCAATAAAAATCACACCATTAGCAAAATTAACCCAATCTGCCACTTAATAGTTAGAAAATAAAAAAAAAAAAAAATTAACAAATTACATACAATTTTATAATCTCTTTTAAAGTTTGATATATCATTATTTCTTAACAAGAATATTTTGTGTAAAAAAGAACTTATACATAATATATTTGTATATACTATAATATAACGACTAACTCATTTTATTATATAGGCAATTCAATGTTGACATTTTAAATAGGTGTTAGATTTTTCCCTATTATTGTAATCAAAAAGAATCAACTGGTGTGGGCACCATACAAATTTCACATTAGTTTCTCCCTTATTTGAAATCCTCATACCAATTTTCTTCATTCAAATCACTTCAATTTGGGTTTCCGCCAAGCTGTTTTGAGAAAACCGGAAAAAGACGAAATTGCAAAATATCAATCTTCATGTAAACATATACTTCCAGTTCTTCGATTTTAGACAAAATCTTGACATTTTGAGGTACTTCTTCCCGCATCTAGATAGCTCAAGTTTCAAATCCCAAAGCTCAGCGACTTAGCATATAGTATATGAGATATAAAGTAAATAAAATTTTAAAAATTTAAAAAACTTTTAAAATTTAAAAAATAAAAAATTGTAGGTAGTTTTTCACAACAAAACCTACCTACAATTTTATAAATTTTAAAAGTTTTAAAATTTTTTTAAATTTTCTTTACTTTATTTAAATATGTTTCACCAAGAACCTACAACATTCTCTCTTAACATAATCTACGAGTATATGAGATATGAACAATTAAAATATATATTTTGAGACACTCCTAATTTACACCCTTTTCCTTTATTTCGATCGGATAAAAATGTATACACGACCAACAACTTATGACACTTGATAAGTAGGTACACCATTAAAAAAAAATAGTTCTAGCCGTTTTTTCAGAAAATCACAAAAAACGAAAAATCTTTCATGTCAACTTACGGTGTTCCGATTTCGTACATACCTATGCATCGTCCAATTAATTTTTGGCCCCTGGGGACCACCATACTACCATATCTGGTTATATGTTGTGCCAAAATATTAATGGGATCGATTCCTTCCTATTAGAAGTCCCAACTTTTTAAAACAAAAATAAATTTTGAAAAAATTTACATTTTTACTAGGTTTCAAAAACTTGTCTTTTGTAATGTTCTTTTCAAAGAAAAATAATTTTGAGTTATTGTTTATAGTACTTCGATTCCTAAATAGGCATCTCTTCTGGCTTGCAATCAAAGTTTTCTAATATGATCTTTGAAAAATAAACGAAATTTTGGTTTGTTGAAATAAAATAGGGTATATAGGCAAATAAAATATACGAGGTTTAATAGTGAAATGTTATATTTCTATAAAATATTCACAATTTAAACTACTCTTTAAAACTAGACTAGTGAAAGTTCAAAAGAAGATTTTACAAATATAATATTATTACCATTCATCCCTTATTTTGACAACAGGTTACCTCTCATTTCAATTTTCTTTTCTTTATGCCATAGAATCTCCACTCGTTTTCTCTTTTTCTTTATTTACATAAAATCATCCCTTATATCATGTATTTTTTTCTAGCCTGAAAGGATACCTCTGAAGGTCAGTCTGTCCATTAATCACAGCATTGACAGGTCCTAAAACCGCCCGAATCTTTGACTGTAGAACTGCCACCGTCACCTTTTAATGTTCATGATTGTGTTTATCTTATTCCTTTTTTTCTACCTATTCTTTTCCATATTCTTTTCAATGCCAAGCTATTGATAACTTATGACAATTGGGGTTCCCAAAATTTCATTCATTTTTTTTATAATTATTATTATTATTAATTTACATTTCTAAGCTTTGTGTTTTTAAAATTTCAAATTCATCGATTAATTTATTTATAGAGCTTTTGGTGATAAAATTGAATTCAAATTAAGAGAGAAACGCTTCGAAACGATGAATAAATTTATGATTGTAAAGATACAATTGATATTAGCTTAGTATTTAAATACATATGTAAATAATAATTATTTTGATTATTTATGTCCATCGATTAAATTAATAAGTTGTTATAGGGAAATAAGGACAATAACTTATGCAAATATTTTTTATTTTATGCCAACGTTTCGTCAACTTTGTTGACTTCCTCAGGGCTCAAACAAATTAACTTCTTTGCATATTTGTCATTTTATAAATATTCATTCTTAGCAAACACATATATAGGCACAGAATGAAAATATTTCCTATTTAAATCTATTTTTTCCTATTTAAACCCTGAGGAAGTCAACAAAGTTGACGAAACGTTGGTATAAAATAAAAAATATTTTCAAAAGCTATTGTCCTTATTTTCCTACAACTTATTAAGTAAATAATAATAATATAATATGGTATAAATACTTATAAGCTTCACGCTGTTTGTCGGTTAAAAAACAACATTAATTAAACAAAAACTAATTAAAATTTAAAAATGACGATGTCGAGGTACAAAACTTTGGATACATATCCAATTATGTTATAATTTTGGGACCACTACGTATACATTCTTCTGGAGACTCATTCGGAAAGACAGGCAGACAGACAGACATTCTCTTTTATTAATATTTTATATAGATATGTTTATTTGCATTAAGTAGAGGACAATCTCATTGATTTCTCTTTATGAATCAACAACTCTGCTACTCTCGGCAAAAGAAATCTTTTCAATTAAACATAAATTCTTTGTAAAATTTCCAGATTAATTGGCTGATTTTTGATTACATTGTCCGTTCTTCTGAATCAAGTCTAAAAGCCTGTTTTTGCATTGTTCCTTCCACCTTGTGGTTTGTGGTGTTTTGTCGTATGTCGAATGGGTCCCAGGGGTCGGGCCTGCGGGGAGGCTGCAGGTCGCCAATTGGCTCTTGGACACGTGCACTGGTCGACCCCGTCGCACTCGCAGACTTAAAGCTCCGCTAAAGTGTGACGTGGTGTCATGGTGGGGGGAGCAAGCAACGGTGGGGAAGTAGCGGGGAAGCGAGTCGCACACATCACGCAGTCCGAGCCAGGTGCCAGCCACGGCCTGTTCTCTCAAATCCCTAGGGATTTGTTCAACTCTTTTTCCGCCGGTATTAGTGTATATCTGTGAACAGTCAGTGACAGTGAGTGACCAGTGACGTGTCTAGCGCCTCATTGCCCTCTCGATACGCATTGCTTATTTCCGGATTTACCTGGACATCGTCTCCACTCATATACTATTTGCAAGGTCGGTACTTGTATATAACGTTATCTTCTGGCAGGAAAACAAGAAGCCTTTCATGCATAAAACGAATATACTCTCTTTTAAAAATAAATTTTCAATCTTATTATTCATTTCGTCTTAACGAAAAACAAGCCAGCTATTCAAAAATCACTACAAAAGAATTAACATTTTCTCTAATTTTAACATTGGTGGTGAAATGAAATTAAAATTTCCACGTGGTTTCGGCTCCAGTTTTTTTATTTATTTATTCTTTGTGATAAACTTTGCTACTCTCGGCAAACATCTTTTTATTTTAATACTAAAATTAAAGCTTTTAATTTACTTATTAAAAATATACATATCGAGTTTCCAAATCAAATATTATCATTATTAATTAATTCATATCTCCTTAAATTTTGAATCAGTTCTTTTTTAATGTAAAAAAGAATGTCAACCTCCACTAAGTTGCTCAGATTGTCATTTCTTTGTTCATTGAAAAAAAAAAGAAAAAAAAATCCAAATTTATGTATTTAATCATTATTTGGTTGTTGGTTCAGAACACATACTCAATACGTATATTTTCAAAAATTTTATTTAATTTTTGAGTCAGGTAAGGAAGGCTAATTCGCTTCAACAAATTTTAGGGATTTTTAGTTAAATTTTTTGAGAATATAAATTCCTATAATTTTTCAGTTAGTGGACTTTTGAGTTACTCATATCTCATAATAACAATAACAAATGTTATGTCAATTTTTATATTACAAACACCCATTATCAGGATATTTTTGAAAAAATAGTTTTTTCAAAACCACCGGTTTTAACTGGTTAAGTGAAATTTTTGAACTATAATCACATAATTTAATGTAATAATTTTTAAAAAATATGCTACAAAGATTTATTTTAATCTTCAATATTCAGCAATAATTCAACTAAATAAAATCGATCATCCTATCTTTTGATTTTTATTTGATTTTCATTTTATTGCATCATTTAATTGATTTTTTTTTATTGAATATATTTGATATTATTTTTTTATTTTTTAAGCAAATATTTTTATCTTCATATTCATTTATAATTTGGGCATCGAGTGAACCCTACCATGTCCATATTTACAAATGATTTTATTAAAATAATTACATATTATAGAAATAAATTAAATATTCTTATCAAAAATAATCAATTGAAATTTTCAATCACGTATTGATTAATAAATTTTTAAATGTTTAATTATTTATTTGATTAAAACATCAGTCAATTTCCTTTGAAGAAATAGGGAAGTGAACTTTATGCTGTATGTATGGTATATTGTAAAAGCTTATTGCGATTAATTAGCCTATGAATCGAAAATGTTATTTATTTCTATAAATATTATATTAACAATAAAGAACATCTCTATTTTACTTAATATTTCCCTATTTGTGTCATAATATTTTTTGTTATCAATAATAAATATATCAATATAAATTTCTTAACTAAATTGTATCTATACCTAAATTTAAGGTAAAACCTGACGAAGGCCTTAAAATTAGCTTGAAAGCTATAAAAGTGGTTTGAGTGTTTTCTGCTATTCGACCTCAACTCAGATTCGAGTTTTCAATAACATAATATATTACATTCACAATACATTACATTATCAATATAAATTACTTAACTAAATTGTATCTATACCTAAATTTAAGGTAAAACCTGACGAAGGCCTTAAAATTAGTTTGAAAGCTATAAAAGTGGTTTGAGTGTTTTCTGCTATTCGACCTCAACTCAGATTCGAGTTTTCAATAACATAATATATTACTTTTAATTAAAGGAATCGTAGGGAGTTGGACAAGACTTTAAATTAAATTAAATACAAGTTTTGATTAAATATGCCATACGTTTCGTTGCTGTTTTGCAACTTCCTCAGTGGCTCATTTATTAAACTTATTTGTCAGGATTTTTAACTAAGAGAAAAAACATTTCAAACAGTATTCCTTTTTCTATCACAATTCATTCAATTCATCAAATAACATAAAATATAAACCTTTTAAACAAAGTAATTGTTTTCTGTCAAAAAACTAAAAGAATCAAATTGAACAAAGAAATTTTTTGAATATAATATATTACATTCACAAAACTTAGGGGTTGAATTAAAATTAATCGATATATTCTAGCAAATTCTAGAAATGCCATACTCTTTTCGAAAATGTTTCGATATCAAGGATTTGTATAACAATAAATAAATCCAAACTATAATTTAAATAGGTTTTCTCACAAATAACTGGATGACACCTCTATGAAGATGTAGGACATAACTTGAATCAAATAATATATCAGATTGTTGATTTTAACAATAAAATATTACGTCAAGAATTACCCTTCTATTTTACCTATGAATGACATCTATACCTTTAAGCGTTAAAAAGTAACAATTCTTTTGTTGCAACTCCCAATAAATCTTTAGACCCCACCGATCAATAAATAGAACTGCTGTAATAACTGCGAGTCAACAGCACACAGTATTTCTTCATGAACATTGACCCAAAACACGACAAGCTGAACTACCTGTAGATATCGATGGGATGGCTGATTTCAAAAATGCAAACTATTGGCTAACGTTATTTAATTAATTTTTTCTAAATAAACCTCATTATCACTAATGTATAGAATATTATTAGAAGGAGAACTAATAATTAAATAATTTTATACAAATTAGCATAATTTACTAATTTAATAAGCTTCTTGTTATTCTTTGCTCAACATTGAAACAATGTTATTAATCTTTGATTAAGAGAGAACATACCTATTTCAAATTATTAGTATTTTTTTACACAAATTACTTACATAATAATGTCGTAATTATAAAAATTAATTGTTAAGATATTTTAATAGAAATTCTTGTAATTTTTTTGATTTTATTTTCTAGATACAGCTATTGAATAAAACTAAAAAATTAGAGTTTTTTCTAATATATAGGTATATTATGAAATGATCAAAGTAATGATTTGGAAAGTTTGTAATAGTCGTAGTCGTAGTTTGTAATAGACGCCTCATGGCGAAAATTTGTTTTTATTAAATGTATAGTATTCTGCGAGGGGTGAACCGCGATTGGAATTAGGTGTACACGTCTTTGGAATTATGTAGAATTATTTTGGAATTCATTAGATAATCTATTGTCTTCTACTTGGAAATGAAAGTGGAAGTAGGTGTACAGGATATTAGGTTGTAGGTTCGGTATTCTGGTTTTGAAACCATTTTCAAGTGCTAAGTATATGTTGTGAAATGAGTCATTCCATCGCTATCAAATGTGAGGGTGTTTTAACCTAATGAGAGGGGTAGATCCTAGGAATGAATTTTATTAACCTAACCTACCTGCAAAGTAATGGTTACATTTACATCAGTCAACTCTACCTATTCACACAACCTAGCAAGTGCTCGGTTAGAATTTTTCTCAGTCTAGAAAGAGTAAAATATTATGGATTGATTAAAATTAAACTCATAAGTAAGCCTATAAGAATTCTCCTATAGGGGGGGGGGGGGGGGCTGATTAACAAAAAGTGACACTTACTATAATAATTAAAAATATTATATAAAACAATTGCAAAATAATTTTTACTAACCTAATTTTTTCACGATAGATAAGATAAATTTTATCAATTTCTTTATACGAATAGCTTTCAGTTTTTATTAAACCTTGCAATGAGATTCAATGTGAAATTAAGGAAAAGGAAACGATCATGTCTCTTTCTGAGTAGGAAACAAGCAAAAAGAAAAGAAGATTTCTCCGGTAAGTTGTAGAAATACGAGCATAAATAAATTGGTTACCACATAATATTTAATTTCAATATACCTTTCAAAACAAGGAAAATTAATCAAAATTATATAAAAATAACTATATTTTATTAGCATTAGTATTTTTTTATTCATATTAATACCTTTTATTATTATCCACGCTGCTTGGTTTAAATGAAACTGGTTATATTATTTAAACTAAATAAAAAATTCAGAAATTTAGTCACATGTAGAGATGCTTCCAGTTTCAGCAAATTCGTGTGAAATATATATTTTTGAAATTTTTAATATCTTCTGAAATATATTCATTTGTTTTCTAAAATATTACTAACTACTTGGGAAGAATTTAATCATAAACTACATATTTAGTTATGAAAACATCTCCAAAATGACGACGGTCCATTGAGTAATATAACAATTATTTTTTTGACAAAACTGAGCTAGTATTACACTTTGAAAAAACTTTTTAACCGAGCTCAAGGTAATGGAAAGTAGCGGTTTTCTAGTATCTTTATACAATTTTTTTACTCCATTTAGTATTTTAAAATACAAATTTTTAAAATCATATTTTGCCCATGTTTTAGGTTTATGAAACAAGGCGCGTTCAGTAATTTATTTTACATCTATTTTGGCTTAATATTAATATAATGTAAATATATTAATAAGCATAGGTTGGTAAAATTTGTATTCAATGATATTAATGAATATAATTAAACAAAATTCCAATATGATTTCTACAACTCTGCGTTAATGAACACATTACCAAACCGAAACAAAAAAATATAATTCATCTTACTCTGAGAGTGAAGGTAATATTTTGGTTCGAATTCGTGTGATTTCTCATTGATGATAATATATAATTAAATTGAAATTTTAACATCGCATGAATGCATAATTTTCTGAAATTCCATTTCAATCTCGCGACGACTGAATCATCCATTAATTAGCCAAAGGATTTCAAGGTCATTTGGTAAACTGTCAGAAAAGAAAAAAATTCTTCAAACGATGGAGGAGCAAAAATGATTAATGGGATAAAGAGAGAAGGAGAAAAAATCATTAAGAATTAAAAAAAAAAAGAAAAAATTTTAAGTAATAAAGCTAGTCTTTGATCTGTATTCTAGATAGGAGTTTAAAATTGATTTCAGAAGTAAACGATGATGTCAAGCTTATTTTTTTATATTGCTTGAAAATACCTATAATAAATTCTTTAGTAAATCATTCTTTGTTTCGGCTCACCCTCAGAAAAGCCCCTTAAAGTTAGTCAACCTAACATGCGCATTTTTAAGCTCTCCTAATCAATTCTTTCTTTGCAGTTAGAAAAATCTGATTTAAACACCCCTCATCGGGACTTTGTCATACACATGTCTCTCTCGTATATGTATATAAGTAATTTTATTTTTATTACAAAACAAATAGATAAATGTAATTGAAATCATGCGTAAAAAAAATCGTTTTTTTTTATTATTATTAATTTTTAGTAAATATCTAAAAAAACGGTTAAAACTACTTTGATAAAATAATCAACTAAATAAATAAATAAAATGACTGCATCGGGGGTCCTCACAAAAACTTTTTATATCACTTAAATATGGTAAAAAATTATATAGTATTAATTATTTTTAGAAAAATGTAAAAAATAAAAAAACGAGGTTTGTGAATTATTCAGCCGAAATCTAATCATCTCTTATCCCTATATCTATATTGGATAGCTTCTGAACGCGGGGTGAACCGCGACCTAAAATTGTGTACACCTACTTCCACTTTCATTTCCAAGTAGAAGACAATAGATGACAATAGATTATCTAATGAATTCTAAAGTAATTCCACATAATTCCAAAGACAGTGTACACCTAATTCCAATCGCGGTTCACCCCTCGCTTCTGAATATACTGGCAGTACTACATACTCTTAGTAGTATTCGTTACAAATATTATTATTTATGAAAATTAGATAAATTTAATTAATTAGAGGTAATTTTCTATTGAAGACGGAGTGGTAGGCTCAATTCTGAATTGATGCAAAGACAGCCCAAGGATAACGAAAATACAACAAATTCAGAATAAAAGAATTTATTAGAAAGTCACTTTAATCCTCTAAAAAAACGACAATTGGGAGATTCGCAAATCTTGAGAGAGCTGTGTGATAGGGTTAGCTATCGATAGGGCTTCTTTATTTTCAGGAGGCACATATACTTATGTATATGAATCTTTCGCTGTATTTCTAAAAATAAGATAGACTATAATGTAAATAATCGGTTTCACGTCGTAACTAGCAACTCTCACTAGGTATCTCCCAATAAAATCCAATGGGATACGAATGCACAAACACGACTGGAATTAGTAAGGCTGTAAAAATTTCATAAGCTCATGGTACCTGAATGAGGTCGCCCGCCTAAGAATATCAGTGCCATTTCTTTCTTAACTTAGTGATTCTGTGGGACCCAGTGGTTTAAATATGCCAAGGGCGTTAGAAATCATATATTTGTATAACAATTAAAAATGAAATTTTGTTTTGATATTTTTGAGATTGAAGGCACACAAAGTTTGACCTCAAACCCTGAACTCAGACATTTTGAAAAAATAAAAACATGTGAGTTTTTAAACTTTGAAAACATATTTATATAGGTAGTATTTTTCCAAAATTATTATGAGGGGAGTTATAGAGAAGCCTCACTAATTCATTATCTCTAACTTAGCATACTTTAATTTAAAATTAAATAATTAATATTTCTTAAAATATTATTTTTACCATTTTTACTATATAAGCCTTTTTTTGTAAGCCTTAAGGCAATGATATCAGTAAAAAAAAATTATTTCAAATTGTCTTTCAAAAGAAACTAGACCAAAACACTATTTTTTTTCTATGATTAAAATACTTCGCCACAAGCGTAATAAAAATTATAAATTAAAATGCTTAAAACAGATAGAGTAGTAGAATTTGCGAGAGAAAGAAGGATTGGGCAAATTTTTTTTTAGCCAAACTTTTTTCTAGTGTTTCACAAAACGTTTTTTCCAAGTTCAGAAAATAGCTCACTTTGAATATAAAAGTTATTTGCCGGATGACAGTGATGAAAACGATGAAAATAATTTTTGAGTACCATTGATTTAAATTATTTTAATTATTTATGTCCATCGATTAAATTATTAAAGTTATTATAGAAAATAAGGACTATATCTTTTATGTAGATAATTTATATTTTTATTGCCAACGTTTCGTCAACTTTGTTGACTTTTTTCAGGTTTCAAAAAAGACCCCCCCGCATATTTGCTTTCAACAAATATGCAGGGAAGTTAACTATTTGAGCCCTGAAGTAGTCAACAAAGTTGGGATTTAAACGTTGGCAATAAAATATAAATTATCTGTATAAAAGATATAGTCCTTATTTCCCTATAACAACTTAAATAATTGATTTAAATGATTAAACGATTAAACTTGTTATTTTGACTTCTGAATCGCGCGGTGCCTCTACACCACCCTACCCTTCAAAAGAACCATAGATAGACGCCAGACATTCACTTGTTCAATTTTATTTATTTATCTATTTATTTTTTATTTTAAAATCAAATTTTCCCTAATGTTTACTTTCCCCACTTATAGAAGGATGTCAAGATGGATATAATTAATAAACCCACTACTGTTATTGCTTATATTGTCACCTCAAATTCTAGCTATTGTCCAAAACGTACAGTTCTAATTCAGATTAATACTTTTCTTACACCTTGTCCGGGAACATTTTTTCCAAATGCATGCATTGACTTGGAGTGTCTCAGATGCCATACAGTGCAGTGAGATCAAGCGCGTGTCGAAATCCTTCGTGACACGCATTCGTAAATAAAAAAAAAAATATACAAATAAAAAACAGAATGTCTACCTACAGCGCCAGCGCTTGCATCCCATTTGTTGGATCCGAAGTCCCACTTACTAGAGTTAGAGAGACTACCAGACGGGATGTTGTAATCTGCCGAGTTCGACTCTTGGGTTGCGCAAACGTAGACAGGTTACCTCCGGCACTTACACGTTCACTTCGCTGCTAAAAAAAGAAAAAAAAAAGAACGAAACCAGAAAGGTCGTGAGAATAGGAATTTTTACAAATATATTCATATTTTTTTTTTTTTTTTTTAGATTAATTTAAATCTCACTCTTCACTCATTTAATTTGTCAAGAGTCTCTTGACAAGGATAATTATCTAGTACGGAATTTTATTTTTTTCACCGGTGAATTTAAATCATCTGATTTTCTTAATCATGTAAAAAAAAATCATGCGATTTAAACACTTTTCGTATTTTTATCATTACACACCTACCCTTTCTCCTTCCACATTTTATTCTTATTGAAAAACAGCGAAAAATCAAAATGCTAGGCTCTACTCAACGGAGAACTAAAATTTATGGACAAAAAATAATTTTTATAAAAAATAAAACCGATCAAAAAAATTAAATGCAACAAATAAAATAATAAATAACTTAAAAATCAAATAAAATACACTAAAATGTATAAAATAAAAATAACTAAACTACGAAATATTAACATGAAATCACTTTTTGAAGTCGGTCCCAAACAAACTATATAAGCGAGTTTACCCGCCAAACGTACTAAGTCAGATCCGTCGAGATTCATAAAATGTATATTTTTTTGCACCGACTTCAAAAAGTGATTTCATGTTAATATTGCAGTTAAGTTGTAACTAAATCTTACAATTATTTTATACATTTTAGTGTATTTTATTTTATTTTTAAGTTATTATTATTTTATTTATTTCATTTAATTTTTTTGAAGTCGGTTTTATTTTTTTTATAAAAATTATTTTTATTTTTCTTTTGAAGAGCTGTTATTAATAGTGACTTAAAATAATACTTAGCATGCATCTCGTAAGAGAAAGCGTCGGGCGAATGAATCAGAAAAATGATAATAAAATTCAATTCATAAATATAGAAATTCTCTCGAAACGTTTGCGGGTTTTAAAATGAATGTTTTAAGATTGTTTTTTTTATAAAAAGATTTTATTTATTATAATTTCGATTATTTGGTCATAAGAATTGGAGATTTACGTTATTTCGTCATTGATCATATCTTTGAGAACTGTTCAAATTAACATGGTACCACCCCTAAGGTACTCCCTTTCCAATAAAAAAAGAATCATTAAAGTCGGTTCATAAACAAAGAAGTTATGCCTAAACAAACATATCAAAAAAGTCCAATACCAATGAAAAATAAACTGCAACGGATCGTTGCTAAACTTTATCCAAATTCATTTGAAATATTAATATGTTTGTTCCTTTATTATTAATCAGATATCACTTGCAATTTGTAGTTCGCATTGAAATGAATTCAAAATAATTCTCATTTAAGAGTCGAGGAATAACCATTCTACATTGATTTTTTGACATTTCGGTTATTATTGTAACCATTGCTGAGGACAAGCTTGAGTTGTTTACCAAAAAAGAATTTAGTCTTTGATTTTTAAGTCGATTCTTTTTCCACATTTTCAGTAGAGATTTCCATTAATAGTCAAAACATCAAAAATGGAATGCAACAAGGTTATTCCTCTAGTATTAGATAAGAATCGATCGTTATTTTTGATTTTAAGTCGATTCTCCATGTCTTCAGCAATGGTTACCACATAATCGAAACGTCAAACCTAATGTAGAATTGTTATTTCTCAAGTATTAGATGAGAATCAATCGCTATTTGATTTTAAGTTGATTTCTCTATGTCTTCAGGAATGGTTACTAATAAAAAAACCGAAACGTCAAAAATCCAATATAGAATGGATATTTCTCAAGTATTAGATGAGAATCAATCGCTATTTTTTATTTTAAGTCGATTCCTCCATGTCTTCAGCAATGGTTACTAATAAAAACCGAAACGTCAAAAATCCAATATAGAATGGATATTTCTCAAGTATTAGATGAGAATCAATCGCTATTTTTTATTTTAAGTCGATTCCTCCATGTCTTCAGCAATGGTTACTAATAAAAACCGAAACGTCAAAAAATCCAATATAGAATGATTATTCCTCAAGTACTAGATGAGAATCAATCGCTATTTTTGGTTTAAAGTCGGATTTCTATGCCTCAGCAATGGTTACTAATAAAAACCGAAACGTCAAAAATCCAATATAGAATGATTATTCTCAAGTACTAGATGAGAATCAATCGCCATTTTTGGTTTAAAGTCGATTTCTCTATGTCTTCAGCAATGGTTACTAATAAAAACCGAAACGTCACAAATCCAATATATGAACGATTATTCTCGTGAATCAGATGAGAATCAATCGCTATTTTTGGTTTAAAATCGGATTTCTCTGTCTTCAGCAAAGGTAACGGATAAGAAAACAACGGAAGTTAAGCGTGTTGGCTCATAAAAAATTCTCCCAAATTTTTTAGCATTTCACAGAGAGAAGCCTACATTCATTTTTACTTAAGCAAGGCTAAATGAGCTATATTAAAACTTTCTAAATGAATAAATTTTAAAGAATTTAAAAAATTAAAAAAAGTACCATCTTACTCTAGAGTAAAGTACTTTAAAAATACAATTTTACTAAAAAAACTTTATTTAACCTTTTTTGTGGTCCCCAAGGTACTTAATTAGGATATTAAATTTCATCAAAATTGGTTTAGTCATTTTCAAGATATTTAGAAAAAACTAAAAAAAGTACTGAAATAAAGTACTAATGTTTGTGGGCCGATATGTACCAAAAACTAATCAGCGCTTCATTTTGTTAAACTAATGGTAGGTTTTCAATTTCATTTCAATCGGTGCAACGGTGTGGAAAAATCGTGTCAAAAAAGTTGATAACATCCATCCATACATCCATCCATCCGCACGCACTAAATGAAAAAATCGCACTTTTTGGCCTCTCGACGAGACCCCATGTAATTTTTGGCAAACCGTCACGTGCTAATATTCAACCTAATTGAATACTACAATTTGTGACTTTAATTGAGTCCATGGGTTCCGTAGTCTTTACCTGAGGTCTTTGAAGCCACGCTTGCCTCGAGAGCGATTACAATACTTTACCCATGCTTTGCATTGGATAAAGTAAAAAACGGGACTAATCGGAAACTAGACTGAACCTAATGCAAAAAAATCAAAATCGGTTCACAATTGACGAAGATATGAGGTAACATAGACACAAAAAAAAATTCAGTCGAATTGAAAACCTCCTCCTTTTTTTGGAAGTCGGTTAAAAATTAGCGGAACGTGTACTCATTAAAGAAAATTTATAAAATTTAAATAAAATGTGAAATTTGAGGAAAAATCAATACTTAAGTGAGTTATTAAATGAATAAAAGTAAGATTAAAAATAATATTTAATCAAGAAACTAAAACAAGAGTCACCGCTTTAAATCGAATTAAAGCTTTTTTTATCCATGAGAGTATATTATTTTGAGAAAAAATATTTATCTCTGATAACATTCTGTCAATAGATCAACACTATGAGAAATCGTGCGATTTTACATGTGGTCATTAATTCTATGTATAGTCCCTCAAATATCTCGAAAATTTGTCACCTCTATCCTAACTAAGATTTTAACTAATAATAAAATGGCCCGAATTTCAAATTTTAATAATATCTACTACTATCATTTTTTTCAAAAAAATTTTTAAAATGGGCTAGAAAAAATTTTGAAAAAAAAACCCAAATGCAAAACAGAGCATTAATGACTGAAAAATAGTCATTGGATAAAAAATACTTGGTAGGTTTCACATTAAGATATAAAAAATAAACGAATTTATATCTTAATGTGAAAACTACACAAGTATTTCTTTATCCAACAATTTTTAAAAATGTTTCACCAAGTACTAACACCAAATTCCTTAAAAACTATTGAAAAATAGTCTTTAGAATTGGATTATCTTCAAGATGTATTTAAAAACAAGTGGTATTTACGAAACTTAGGCACGAATGCATCTGGCCCTGTGGAGGGCTTTTTTTTAGATTAATTTAAATTCAGAATATATTCGGGGTGAGAAAGGTTATAATATGTCAAAGTGCCTTTTATGAATTTCTGCTAATATTGAATATCTATCGCTGCGAACGTAAACTATGGATTAATTTAATACTTTATATTAAATCTTAAATCAGTGTTTCTCAAATTTTTCGAATGCGGAACCCTTTTTCCGTTTGGAGGGTAAGCGTGGAACCCGTCAATCTTGTGATTCGAGTTAAAGCGTTGTTATGGGCCGATTCACATAACTAATCCAAAATTGCACCTTCCTTTTGAACTCTAGAACTAGATGAGAATCAATCGCTATTTTTGGTTTAAAATCGATTTCTCTGTCTTCAGCAAAGGTAACGGATAAGAAAACAACGCAGTTGCTATGGTTACTCATAAAAATTCCTCCCAAATTTTTAGCATTTCACAGAGAGAAGCCTATCCATTCTTACTTAAGCAAGGCTAAATGAGCTATATTAAAACTTTCAAATGAATAAATTTTAAAGAATTTAAAAAATTAAAAAAAGTACCATCTTACTCTAGAGTAAAGTACTTTAAAATATAATTTTACTAAAAACTTTATTTAACCTTTTTTGTGGTCCCCAAGGTACTTAATTAGGATATTAAATTTCATCAAAATTGGTTTAGTCATTTTCAAGATATTTAGAAAAAACTAAAAAAGTACTGAAATAAAGTACTAATGTTTGTGGGCCGATATGTACCAAAAACTAATCAGCGCTTCATTTTGTTAAACTAATGGTAGGTTTTCAATTTCATTTCAATCGGTGCAACGGTGTGGAAAAAATCGTGGGCCAAAAAAGCGATAACATCCATCCATACATCCATCCATCCGCACGCACTAAATGAAAAAATCGCACTTTTTGGCCTCTCGACGAGACCCCATGTAATTTTTGGCAAAACCGTCACGTGCTAATATTCAACCTAATTGAATACTACAATTTGTGACTTTAATTGAGTCCATGGGTTCCGTAGTCTTTACCTGAGGACCCTTTGAAGCCACGCTTGCCCCGAGAGCGATTACAATACTTTACCCATGCTTTGCATTGGATAAAGTAAAAAACGGGACCAATCGGAAACTAGACTGAACCCAATGCAAAAAAAAATCAAAATCGGTTCACAATTGACGAAGATATGAGGTAACATAGACACAAAAAAAAATTCAGTCGAATTGAAAACCTCCTCCTTTTTTGAAGTCGGTTAAAAATTAGCGGAACGTGTACCTAATAAAGAAAATTTATAAAATTTAAATAAAATGTGAAATTTGAGGAAAAATCAATACTTAAGTGAGTTATTAAAATGAATAAAAGTAAGATTAAAAATAATATTTTAATCAAGAAACTAAAACAAGAGTCACCGCTTTAAATCGAATTAAAGCTTTTTTTTATCCATGAGAGTATATTATTTTGAGAAAAAATATTTATCTCTGATAACATTCTGTCAATAGATCAACACTATGAGAAATCGTGCGATTTTACATGTAATTATTAATTCTATGTATAGTCCTAAATATCTCGAAAATTTGTCACCTCTATCCAATCAAGATTTTAACTAATAATAAAATGGCCCGAATTTCAAATTTTAATAATATCTACTTCACTATCATTTTTTTTCAAAATTTCTTAAAATGGGCTGAAAAAATTTTGAAAAAAAAAAACTCAAATGAAAACAGAGCATTAATGACTGAAAAATAGTCATTGGATAAAAAATACTTGGTAGGTTTCACATTAAGATATAAAAAATAAAACGAATTTATATCTTAATGTGAAAACTACCAAGTATTTTTATCCAATAATTTTTAAAAATGTTTCACCAAGTACTAACACCAAATTCCTTAAAAACTATTGAAAAATAGTCTTTAGAATTGGATTATCTTCTAAGATGTATTTAAAAACAAGTGGTATTTACGAAACTTAGGCACGAATGCATCTGGCCCCTGTGGAGGGCTTTTTTTAGATTAATTTAAATTCAGAATATATTCGGGGTGAGAAAGGTTATAATATGTCAAAGTGCCTTTTATGAATTTCTGCTAATATTGAATATCTATCGCTGCGAACGTAAACCATGGACGTCAATTTAATACTTTATATTAAATCTTAAATCAGTGTTTCTCAAACTTTTTCGAATGCGGAACCCTTTTCCGTTTGGAGGGTAAGCGTGGAACCCGTCAATCTTGTGATTCGAGTTAAAGCGTTGTTATGGGAATGGGATTCACATAACTAATCCAAAATTGCACCTTCCTTTTGAACTCTAGAATTTTTTCACCTGCAGTGAATTTTTTTGCGGAACCCTTGGCGAGTTTTCATGGAACCCTAGGGTTCCGCGGAACACACTTTGAGAGACACTGTCTTAATTAACTTTGAATTTTTTCTTTGTTTCTTTAAGAGTAATAATTAAAGTGTAGTTTTCGTGCTACTGGAGTAAAGAACTCGAGTTCGAATCCAAGTTCAATTTATTATTTTTTTGCAAAATCAACCTATTATAAGTATATTTTGAAAAAAAAAATGTTTGTCCCTGATTCTCTAAAATAAACGAATCAATTATTACAATACAACATAAAACAGAATACATCTTTTTTTGGTTACAGTAAAAATTATTGTAGGAACGGTTTATAGTCAGTTAACATTTTTGCAGTGAACGGGGCTTGAACTCACTCGTTTTAATCTTAAAAAGAAGTAAACGTTATATAAGTATAGGTATATTAATAAGTATTAAAATGATCATGGGTCGCTTCACAGATGAGACAGGTATTTATAAGTCTGGTAAATAATTTAATCTCGAATGAATTCTAATTGGGAGAAAATTCTTTTACAAATCAAGATTTTTTTTTGAATTTTTTAATAAAAGCAATTTGAATATTTTGAAGCCAATTATATATTATAGTTATTTTTTTTAAATATGCACAATAAAATGAAAAAGTTAAGCATTTCAAAATACTTAAAATTTTATTGATTTATTATATTATATTGGTCATTTGTTATTTCTCAGGGCATGGCATTTTCAGCATAATTTGGCTACGATTTTTTTTTTTTTTTTTTTTTTTATTTAATAATTACTTAAGGAAGAAAATTATTCTATTTTTAAGATATTCATTAAAACTTTCGCCGACGCTTGTTCTTGGACGGTTATCTGTTCCTATTTATCTTACTTATTTGAAAAATGATAAAGTTTGCAAAAAGGCGGATTTTAAATCTACGAGTTATTCTAAGACTGAAAACTTAGTAAAACAGGGGCCAAAAAGTGAGTAATTTGGCGAAAACATATTATTCAAAATTGAAAACCAAGTTCATACTTTAGTCTCCAAACTAACACCCAAAAATATTTTCTTCTTTTCTGAAATGAGAATTCTACTCAGGTATTGTAGCATTTCATTTCAAAAAACTACATGTGAAATTTCGTTTTGATATTCATACTAGTTTTTGAGCTAGAGCATACACTGGTAATGTACTAAAACGTAAACTAATAGACATATCTCGTAAAATGTAATTAAGGCTTTGTTGTAGACCAAAACACCATTGTTTCTTTCAATCTTTTTCATCAAAATAGTCTCGGGCGTTTTTGAGATATTTCGAAAAAACGAATCAAGAAAAATACTTTTTTCAAACACCATACAATACTTGACCATACCCTGTATGGTAAAGTAAAAATTGGTCCATATTACAGACGGAGGCCGTGATGCTGTACATCTATTGCATTATCCTTCCGATTAGCTGATGTGGGTTTTCTAAAATGTTTCCTACAAAATTATAGTCATTTCCAATATAAGAAATGTAATATACGAGTAAATATGGACTGGAGAAGGGAGTGATTCACTCAGTGCTCACAGTTTTAAATTACGAGGTACGCCTGGGAGGCAGCCCTAGTATAGAATTCATTTTGAATTTCAAAACTTTGAGCCGTTTTAGAGGTATTTCGAAAAAACCAAGCAAAAACTTGTTCACTTTTTTCATGCACGATTACAATAATTGACCATATGTATGGTAAAATAAAAATGCATATCTTAAGTTTCATTCTAACAAATCCTGCACGCGAATTCTTAAAAGCCACCCTTGTTCCTTTTCGTTCACTATTGGAAAGCTGCACGTCCTTGGCCGATGTCGTAGCGCGGAAAGAGCTGGAGGGTTGACGCAGGTCATTTCTGTCGACGACGTAAACCGGGTCGATTTTCATTCATAGATCCACCTCCGCGAAAATCACTACCGCCACCCTCGACGTCATCGACCTTTGCCTTTGCCCGGGCTTGGGAAACAATCAATAGTTGGGTCCACCTCCTTGCGGGACGCCACCCCCTTGTCTCTTATCCCTTATGCCATAGGGTCTTCCAAAACAAACTAGATACTAATATTCACGAACTGATTCAGTGGCAAACCAACTAGGATATTATTGGCATAGTTAGTAAATTATTTTTATTCTTTTCAAATTCAAGTGACTGCATAGTTTATATTCTTCAAATATCAATTTAATATTATTAATTTACTTAATTAAAAATAAGACTTTTTACCAAGAGTAGTAGAAAAATCATTGAGGTTGTCATCTGCTTGATGCAAATAAACATACATATATTCAAAATATAAATATGTAATATATTTATATAAAATTTATTTATGGAATACTAATATATAAAAAAATTATATGTATATTAAAATGTGAGGTTTTACAGGAATAAAATAAAAGTTTTTATAAAAAAAACTCATTATATTTCCGGCTATTCGCCCATCTTCAGGAGTTACATCAAACTAACTGGTTTAGATAGTACATACATTTATTTGCGATCGAATAAGCGGTGGGGGGTTAGGCTAGGGCTAGCGTGCCAGCCTGCTAACCAAGTGGACCCGGGTTCGAAATCGACTCCAGGCATCCGGCCAAAATCTGACCCCGGGGTAGAAACAAATTAAAAAAATAATAATAGGTAGTATCCTAAATTGGCTTATGGCTAGAAAGGCCAAAAAGCCAAAAAAGGGGGTGGGGTGGGCGATTAATTTATTTGTTTGAGACTATAGTTTCTAAAGTTCGATCTTTATCATCAGTCCTTTTAATTTGAAATATTTTATCTGTTATTTCTCATGGGGTCAATTACCTGATTGTATATATAGAAAATTCGTTTTGTTCTTATACAATTGTTGATATTATAGTCCCAACGAAAGTGAAAAATTAAAGTATGAATTAGACCAAATTTTTGAATCGATATTTTTTTTCAAAAATGGTACCCGTGTCTCATCGAAAATCCAAAAAGAGCGTTTTTCATTTAGTAATTAATCTATGCATATTGAAGGAGACAATAAAAGAGTGTGTCTTCTGCTGTTATAATATAATATATATATATATATATTATAAATTTTATTTATTTATAACGAGACTATAGTTTTTCCATGACAAAATTAAATTTACCAGCGAAATCGAAAAAGATAAAACACTAAATTATTTAGATGTAGAAATCAAAATTTCAAACAAAAAACATACTTTTGGAATATTTAGGAAACCCACGACCGCAGACACAGCTATAAATAACAATTCCTGCAGACCTATCACACACAAATTAGCAGGATTCCACTCAATGATTCATAGATTAACCACCATCCCTTTAGATAAAACAAATTTCAATAAAGAATTAGAAATAATAAAACAAATAGCCGCTAAAAACGGTTACGAGAAACCCTTATTGACAAACTATTAAAAAAGAAAATTGAAAAGGCAACTCTGAATCTGATTTATTCCCAACGGTCCGAGCCAGAATCAAAACCAAAATTAATAATCCCTTACTATGGAAAAATTTCGGAAACTTTAAAATTAAAATTCAAAACTTTAGGATATGAAACTATTTTCAAATCTTCTAGAACATTGGGATCTGATATTAGCAATAATAAGAAAGACAAAATTCAAAAAAATGGACAAAAAAGGTGTCTATTCCATATAACATGTGGAGAATGTGATTCGACCTATATAGGAAAAACAGAACGAAATTTAAACATAAAGTTTAGGGAAAGCGGTGTTGGTTTATAGTGAAACATATTAAACAAAGGAATTATTATTTAACGGGTTATAGTGGTGTTTCACAAAGAGGAAATAAAATTAAAAAAATTAAAAAATCTTTTAAATTATTTTGGAGATTTTTTATTTATCTCTATACATATTTCGGGCTATGAACCCTTCATCAGGAGGTTAAACAGAACACAAATTTAAACACACGCATTTCGGAACACAAAAGAGTTTTTAAAGGGGGTTCGGGGCATAGTGCATTTGCAGACCATTTAATCTCCGAGAAACATTGTTTTCCAGATGAATCAAATATTAAATTAATTAGATCATAATTAGATCCCTTAAAAATTAGTATTTTCGAATCGTTAGAAATTTTAAAATCATACAATAATTCACCAAAAAAATTCTTAAATCGGAAAATAGAAATTCCCGAAAGCTTTATTTTAAAAATAGCCGGTAAAATAAAAACTTCATGAACGCCACCTACAGCCAAAATAATAAAACAACTATAAATTTCAATTCTTAACTTACCCACCCTGAAAAATTTCTTAACCTATCCACATGAAAGATTTTAACCTTGCATTCATAAATTAATTCCTGTGAATCAATTGTAATAGACTGATGAAGAGGGCAAAGCCCTCGAAACTATAGTCTCGTTATAAATAAATAAAATTTATAATTCCAGCAGAAGACACACTCTTTTATTGTCTCCTTCAATATTTAAAAATTCTGCTACTCTCGACAAAAAAACTTTCAATTTAATCTATGCATAGATGGATTCCCATCGACAATTTTGAAATGAATATGAAAACCTCATAAGTATCATTATCATAAAAATTAAAATGTGGATATTTTTAAGAAGTTTAATTTCTATTCTTAAAGACACCTTAGACTTCTCAATTAGGGCATATTAGAAGAACCAATAATAATAATAATATATAATAATTTCTTAGTCTTTTGATTGATTTTTTTAGGAGTCCGTTTATAAAATAAAACGTAAGCCTATTAGTGTCGCCACAATGTCTATCTGTCTGTCTCCTAGACTATTCCGATACTCGGGTTTGATTCCCTAGGTGGTGAGCACAAACCTCCTCATTGAAATTATCCATTCCATCCCGGATCTTCTAGATGACAACCTCTTGTGACTTTCTTAGAAATTTAAAGTGTACTATTTTGAATTATCTCGACGGGGTGAACATAACCCTTCTTGCATATATTTAAAATTCACCATTGAATCTCGAATCTAGTAGATGGCAATCTCTTTTTTTTTTAATCCAATCGAATGCAGGAAGGGGTGCACCAGTAAAGATGCAGCTCCTATGGATCTCGAAAGACCCTTGCATTACCGAAGAGAAGGGAAAGTTGATTAAGTGAGAGGGTGTAGACGTAGGTGTCTATGCACTCCGGTTTTGAAGGTTTGAAGATTATAGGTGCTGGGAAAGATGGAGGCTGGGAGAGAGTTCCAGTTCCTTGAAGTCTTGTGATTTTCTTGAAATTTAGTATATTAAGAAGTAATTCTCTGTTCGTTTTCCTTAATTGTTCATCTGGTACGCCCTTTAGTTTTCCTTGAAAATATCAATTTAATTTATTCTGTTCATTTTCTCCTGAGGATCCAACATTCACTTTCGTAAAACAGAATGGGAATATGGTTTTTAGAATTTTATCCGGGTATCTTTTCTTGTGGTGAGTTTTAAACTGTGATGAATAGTTGTACAAATATGTCGGAATTTATTAATATTATCCTTCAATTTTTAATCTTCTCAAAGAATATATCATTCACTAGAACATGACTAACTTATACCTTTTTATTCAAATTAATGTTTTGGAGAAATCCCCATGAAAGTTAAATTTGTCATATAGACCATTAAGGCCACCTAATGGTTTCTGAAGAACAAATGAATAATCGATTCCTCTAGTCAGAACTAAATCCTTGATCAGCGTGATGTGCTGAGTGTTAAGATTAATCATTATTTTTTAAGGTTCCACATCAACATAACAAGAACTCTTTTAATCTCGAACTACAATGTTTATGTTTGTTCATCTGTCATAGCACTCAAAATTTACAAGTCATATTAATTTTAACTGAAATCATAAACTAATATTACAATTTTAATAGAATAGGAATAGCCAAATTTGTGATGTGTTAAAAATATTTTTTTTTTTCATTTAATAATTGTAAAGAGTAAAGTCTGTATTTTTTGCTTAATTTAACTAACTTTAAAATAACAATGTTCAAGGCGATAAAGTTGACAATTTCTGACGATTATTTCCTAAATTACATCCATATTTTATATTTGTGTTAAGAATTAGTGGTTAATTTGTGACATTTTTTGTATATACAAGAGTAATACGAATGATTTTGATATCTTAATTGTATTAGGAGATATGATAGTTGTCTTATCTATATAAATAATGCACTTGCTTAGATAAGTACATCTTCTGTTTTTAACTGATTCACGGAATATAGGACTTCACGTCTATCTTATATTAATATATCAATTACGGAACTCTAGGTATGATTATACTATAAATAAATAAAAATACATAAAGTTTTAATCAAAATTATCGATACGCTCGGTAAACGCAGCTTGTCTGGAGACCAGAGTTTTCCATTTTTTAAGGTAAGCCTGTATGTGTGCCTGGAATCTGATAATCACGGTAACTCAAGTACAGAATGCCGTATAAAGTTCTTTCTAGCGCTAGGTAAGTCTGAAATGTGGGTGTCTTTGAATCTGTAATCTCATAACCACGGTAACTCAAATACAGAATGCCCTATAAAGTTTGTTCTAGAGCCAAAATATTTGTATCTTCAAATCTTTCGGACTTTGTAGTTCAGGGTTTTTGAATGAAAAAATCGAATAATTATAGTATGTGTAACACTTAAAGCGGCTCTAGCTAATGAGCTGAAATTTGACATTAAACTTTGTATGAATAAGATCCATTTTTTGACAAACAAATTTTCAAAACATCGTAATTTATGCAGACTTTACACTAGTTAAATAGTTTTAGTTTTCACTTTTTTTCACCAATAAAAATTAAAAGTGATTAATTTAAAAATAATAATCATATAATTACAATAAACACCACCAAGGGCGTAACTTTTATTAAAGTTTGTATATTTATTTACTTAGTTAAAAGCTTTTTAATTAGTGTTTTCTTGTGTCTTCTGTAAGCAAATCAATTTTCACGCTTCAGAAATGAATGTATTTTCGGATGAATCATGCATTGCTCGGCCTTAATGAAATATAGAAATAGTGCGGTTTACAAATATGTCGGTCTGCCTTAAGACATGATTCCTCGATGAAGCTGAAGGACAGACATGTTGGCTTTCCCTCGACCGGAAATGACTCCGGTGAAAACCTGTGCGAGACCTCCGCCCCTGTGCTGCAGCTTAACTTCTGTTCACTCTAGATTGAAATAAACAGCAAAAAATAAAAATAAAATAACGTTCACTTTTTCCTATGACCTTTGTACATCGCCGCTTTCATGTTCATTTCTTGGTAACCCTCGGACGTATGTGAATACCGGTATTTTTTACTGTATTTCAACTATGCAAAAAATTGGCAGTTTTCTCTCCGTTAGGAAGTGAAATGTTTTCTTGTGGAAATTTTATTTCTGTGATTTGTAAAATTGAATTTTTCTTTTTTACCAATTATTATCAATTAAGGCGAAAGAATCTTTATAGACCTGCTGAAAAATAGAAACCCTATCGACATCATATAGCTAATTACATGATTCTACGGTCGCCAGAAGGTACGATTTGCGTACCAAATAATACATTTTAATTCGGAGGGTTTTTTAATCAATTTATAATGTATTTAAATTAAATGTACGAGTATTGATGGGCACAGATTCTAACGTTAACCGTTTGGAGTGCGAATTTATGAATATGTATAAAAAAATTGCACTAAATTATTAGTAATTCCCATTAAGTAGTAAGTCAAGTACTCAAATGTGAATATCAAAATTAACAATAGAAGGAAAAGTGATAACTTTCAGAACTTTCTGAAAATTTCGGTGATTTAGAATTTTGTTGTCAGCGAACGATTTGAGCTAAAAAGGTGTAACTTAACATAAAATACAAAATTTTCTTGCAAATTTCAGCTCATTAGCTTAAACATTTTTTCATATAACTACTCGAATTTTTATACATTTTTCGACCGTAAGTATGAAAATTAGAAAGACCCAAGACCAATACTTCGTTTTGGAAATAGAAACATTTTGACCCACAAAAGAACTTGGAACAATCTCCCATTCTTGAGATATTGTGAGTATCAATCAGGCAAACAGAAAAAGTCAAATTTGAAAATGATTTTTTACCATGTTTCAGTCATTTCTATAAACATAGATAAAAAAAAAAATGAGATTTTAGGAAGGAGGATAAATCTAAACATTTATTCCTTTTGGAAATACAGATATTTTAGCCCCAGAACGAACTTTTTTTTAGTATCTATTTTTGTATGTTGATTAAGGATATTGAAATTCATAGACAGACAGAAAGAAATCAGTATGAAAGGGATTTTTTCCTCCACATTTGAGACAATTTTAAACACAAAAATAATAAAAAGTTTTCAGTATATTCATCTATACTTAGGTCTCGTGGCGAATAATAATTTAAATATTTATAAGACAATTCTAAATTGGCTATAAAAGTTACGATGCAAAACAGATAATATAACCAGGGATATTTATATCTTTAAAATACAGCGAAATATATATCTATATCTGATGAGAAAAATAAATCCTATCATCAACACATAGCTACCTACCAGTGGCGTGTGGTCCATGGATCTTGTGGATCCAAATTCCAAAATGCCAAGAGTATTTTCACCGTGTTATATTTAAAAATTTGTAAAATTTTAAAAACACTTTCAATAAATACTATACAACAAATTCATTTTAAGTTATATAAAATCTAAAATTTACGAATCTGGGGGCACGGCAGTGCCCCAGCCAAGTTCGATTCGAACGGGGCTGTGTGCACTGCCAGACTACCCTTTACAGGAAACAACTCAGGCCATATTGACGCCTCTGTAACTTCGTAATGGAAACCTCTACATGGCTGAAATTTTTTTCCAGAATACTGGTCCATAAGCTTAACTAAATTACAAAATTTCATATTTCTACTGTTTATACCATCCAAGTTACAAGAAGCCAAAGATAGGCTTTTTCGTCACTGACTGACTCACTGATCAAAATACTGGTATAGCTTGACACATTAATAAAAGACGAAATTGAAAAATCGAAACTTTTCCTTCTTCAGGGCCCGAAATGAAGGGGTTAAATTTATAGGATAAATCCAACTTACAAAAAGAAGTGAAATCTCAACAAAAACACTTGTGTAAAAAAAGGCTAAGTTCGATTAATAAAATCCGTTTGCCAAAAAAAGTAGTGAGATCTAATGTGCTGCCAAGTTCAACATCATCAATTTATTAAATGAGTCGAGAATATACTAGTAACTTCAATTAAAACGCATGTTTTTCATTTCACATGTCCCTCTATATTTTTTATTGATTTCACATTTTTAGTTGAAATTATTTTCATAAAACTTGGCTTTTACGTATTATTATGTATGTCACGAATTACTAGTTACCATATCATGGGATCTTAATAAGAGGGGAGTGGTGGAGGCCCTATCAAACAATAATAATAATAATAATTTAATGCGTAAAAGCCAAGTTTTAGGAAAATAATTTCAACTAAAAATGTGAAATCAATAAAAAATATAGAGGGACATGTGAAATGAAAAACATGCGTTTTAATTGAAGTTACTAATATATTCTCGACTCATTTAATAAATTGATGATCTCACTACTTTTTTTGGCAAACGGATTTTATTAATCGAACTTGGCCTTTTTTTACACAAGTGTTTTTGTTGAGATCTTTTTATTGTTATATTGTTAGCAAATTTAAAGAATTTGAAAAAAATATTCCAGATTTCCGATTCCGATCTTGTGGAAAATACATTGATTTTATGGGGTTAAAAAGTGAATTAATTTACATTTTCTCGTCCCATGACTTTGATTTAAAATCTATAAATTGCATTAAAAAAATTAATCGTGAAAGATGAACTAAAAGAAGTTTGTGCAAAAGTATTTGCTTTAATGAAGTCTAATTGAATATTCTCTCTATAATTTAAGTTTCGTTTTGGTCCGAGTGCAAAAAGCCATTCCTAAAATAATAGAAATTAAGAAATTAATCTCAAATAATCTGAAACAGATTTGAACTTGTATTTGTCATCCTTGCAATACACCTAAGCTCTAAAGAAAAAGAGATCATTCTATCTGTGCTCTTTCTAGTAATTTTCATCGATCAGATTCTAATTAAAGAATCACTCACCCGCTAAATAATTAAAAAGTCAAGACTCGGTACACTAGAGCTGCCCTGGTAATGAGTAATAAACTTAAATATAAATTGTTCATTTTGTGGCTATACTATAACATCCTCTTAAAATTTCACTAGAATAATTCAAAAAATATGTTCTGCCTTTTGAACCAAATATTTCAAAATCTGATCAGTAAGTAGGTACTATGTATTGATACAAAAGAAGTTTTTGACTTTCCGTTCTTGGGTTATCGTGGGTATCGGAATTCAGACATACAAAGAGAAAAAAATCATAGTTGAAAAATATTTTTCTCCGCGTTTCAGATATTTTAAAGCACAGTAGGAAAATATTTATTTTTATGCTTGATTTAATTCATTTAGTTTGCATTATGCCTTCTACGAGCGTGTCAGTCAGTTTTCATCTATGAAAAGAATTGAAACATCACCAGAAGAAGAAAATTCTATAATGCATTTATCGAATTTTGCAAAAATGAGCGAAGAATAAAATAAAATTTAAAAAAATGAAGGTCCATTTTTGGACAGCATCCCCTGGTTGAAAAATCACCGCCCGCCACTGATACCTTCATAATTCTATGGGTCGCCATGTGATTAAGATTTTTTGAAAGGAGTAATAAATTTTAAAATTTTCATTTTATTATATAGTCTTTAGCATATATATGGTATATAATATATATGTTTTTCATTTGATATTATAATACTTAAAATAAAAATACAATTTTTTAAAATGTTCTCATTACTATCTATCAAAAAGCCTCTTATATATATATTTTTTTTTTATTTTTTATTTTTACTCCTAAATTTCTAGACAAGTTGAAAATTAAAATTTTTTTATGAGTATAGGTATTATATGTATATATACTATATTATCAAATCCATAATTATCAATTCCATTAAAAAAAAAAACGACATAGAAAAATAACATTTAAATAATTTATTTCTACAGCTGTTATCAAATTGACGATTAATCATTATTTTAGACCAAGGTTATTTCATAAGCATAAGAATGGAGGGTTTCTTGTCCCCATATTGACCTTAATTTAATTTAAATAATTATCTTTATTTTAGTATTAAATATTTATATAATTTTTTTTTTTTATCTTTTTCTAAAAGCCGCAGTTCGATTAGCTATATAGCAAATACATTTTAAACGACTAAGAAGCTGTCACCTATTTCACGAACTTACCCTTTTTAATAAAAAAATTAATGTATGTAAATTAAAGTATGTAGCTTATTTTAAAATAGTCGCATTTTATTTGAGAGACAATATACTCAGGAAGTTTTTTTTTCTTTTATTGGCCTCGGGAACATAGATGCCCGTTTAATTTAGCCAACTCAGGAATTAAAAATAGTGAATATTTATAAAGAGGCTATGAAATTTACCGTATTTCACAACAAGCTAATTTTAAAAACAGTGTAGTTTAGGATCAGGCTAAACAGTAGTTAAAAAACGCAAGGCTATTTTGTAAAAAGGCTAGCCTCTTTGGGAATAAAGTTAATTGGTAATAGGGAGCGACATATACATTGTACCTATACATGTATAATGTATATACTTAATTCCTTAACTCCTGGATTATTTCAAATCATATTCAAAACGAATAAAAATATATAACTATCCATTAATATATTCAAGCAATTTTATCATACGACGCTATTTTAAAGCATTGGTGATATATTAAGTGAGTTGCAAAAGCATCGCGAAAGATTTTACTCAAATCGATGTATAATCAAGTAGTATATTTTACTTAATGTTATTCGATTGAAATTATGAGAGGAGAGCTGATTAGGTGTGTTCCAAAAACGCTTGAAACACCTCCAGAAGTGGAGAGTTGTAGAACAATGAAGTATAAATCTTAAGCTATATCAACTATACACTTGTTTTTTAATAAAAAGAAATCAATGAGGTTGTTCTCTGCACTCTGTATCGATGTAAATAATCATATACCTATACCAAATATAAATATGTATATATGAGGGGCGGGTGGTGACTTTTCAGTCAGAGGATGCTGTCCAAAAAAAGGACCCTTCATTTTTGAAAATTTTATTTTATTCTTTGCAAAATCCATCGATAACCGCTTAATATAATTTTTAAAATTTAAAATTAGATAAGATTGAAGTAATTTTTGGAGAAGGACTGATAAAAGTGAAATAAGTGGATATTGATGAGGCAGTCCAAAATTGAAAAAAGAAGATAATTTAAACTATCTTTTTATTCATAAACCGACATTTCGGATAGGTCAGTGAATGAAATCCAATGTAACATTCCCCTCTGTCTCCTCTCCTGAAGAAGGATGGAATAAGCGAAACGTTGGTTTATAAATCAAAAGATAGTTTAAATTATCTTCTTTTTTTGAATTTTGGACTTTCTCATCAATATTAACATTAGATTTTTTTTCATTTGATATTACAGTCAGAGCAGAGCAGACAGTCTATCTTCACTTTGACCACTTCCAGGGACAAGTAAAATAATCCACCTTTCTATCTTAGTTACTCTGTCTGAGTACTTTCAATAAATATTTTTTGGTTGCTATAAAATAATACGTAAGTTTGGATGTAATATGGAAAAAATTACGATACCTATGGTATGCGAATACGGCTTGCCTCTTTGTTTTTTTATTAATATTTTGTCTACCTAGTTATAAAATTATAAAAATGATTTTATTTTATTTTATTTTATTTTTTTTTGATAAATTTTGTTGATGTTGAGTCTACAAATAGATGCTAGGCAGGGACGCACCGTGCGTTAGTCATAACCTTAACTGATATGCCAATTCAGTTGCCTAAATACCAGGGGCTCCCAGGATCGAGATGTGTCTATTAAATGGCTATTAAGTGATTCTGCTCTACTGGCAAGCAGCGAGCGTGCCGCAACAGGTTTGAACATGATTGTGTCTGGGATGCTTTCCCCACAAGCCTTCGCGTCAGTTTGTCTGCAAAACAATTTTATAATAAGCTAGATAAAATATTAATTAAAATAGCGGCTAAATGCAATCAAATACTTCTGCCAAAACATATTTTAGTTCATCATTCAGAATTAATTATTTTCACATTTATATTCTATCGAATATAATGGGGAAGTATTGCGATGGTCAGTCTGGGTCCTGACTCTTTGAGAGCTTGTATCTCAGAGATGAAAAAAGTTAATTTTTTTATTCAATTTATAGATTTTAAATGTAAGTCAGACGTCAAGTAGGTGTAAATTAATTTATTTTCAACCTCATAAAATCAAAGTAAAATGATTCAAATATGAAATCTGGAAAATTCTATTCATAATCTAACGTTAAAAGGTTCCATAAATTCTAAATTAAAGATAAACCAGATTCATATATGACACGGTATGAAGATACCCTTGACATTCTTAGATTTTAGGGATGCGCCGAATCCATATCCATGGACCGCACGGCACTGGTATATATATATAATTTATTTGTTTGCTACTATAGTTTCGAAGGATTGACCTTCATCACTCTTTTAATTATAAATATTTTATCTGATATTTCTCATCGGTTCAATTACCCGATTGGATATAAAAAATTCGTTTTGTTTTTATACCAAGTTAGCCACATAACAAACGATTAATACATATTTATATTTATTTACATCAAGCAGAGGACAACCTCAGTGATTTCTCTATATGAATCAACAACTCTGCTACTCTCAACAAAACAAAATCTTTTCAATTACACTGGTTTTGTTTAAAATAGGTCTTTCGGATATATTCCTTTACTTTTTTAAATTTTCATTATTTTCTCAAAGTACCATATTATATGCTTTTAAATGGAATAAATTTTAACTGGAATACAATCCAGTGAGATAACTTAATTAAGCATGTTTCAAAAATTGATATGAATTAAAGAACAAATACCTAATATTTTAATAACAGACTAGATGAGTCAGGTTAGTTTTTTGAAAAAATTACAAAAAATGTAAATACCTACAGTAGAAGTAAACGGAGTCTGAAAATCAACAGAGAAAAAAAATCAAAAATATTTAAAATAGAATAAGTATTATCGAAAACAAATCATACACTCTGGTATAATGTTGATTACTCATGGTCTTTATTAAGCAGCTTTTGTGAAGTTCCATTACGATGCCATTGAAATGCTTCGTCGTGAGAATGACCTTTGGGTTGTTAACATTTTTACCACTGACGTCACTAATCAGTCGAGGACGAATTCGATAATGCAAGGTTGTTTAGTTCTTTATGAATTCGAGTTTTTTTCTCATTGCAATCAAAATGAATGTTTATTAATAGAATATAGATAATAAAACAACATTTTTATTCCTGAACAAAAATTGTAAAGACATGTAGTTAGATATTTATGTAGTTGTTTGGTTAACAATTAATAGCCTAATCCTATTACATTAATCAAAAGGTGTTTGTTTTAAAATAAAGCCAATTTCTTTTATGCAACTTGTTGTTATATAATAAGAAAGAAAATCTTGATTTCATTATATCCAGGATATATTTCACTAATTAATGAAAGTTTTCTTTATTCTTAGAGATATATACTTTTTTTAAGCTTGGTGAATCAATAATCTAATCAAATTAAAAAATAATAATAGGTAATAAACTTCGTTTTTATAAACAAAAGATTATATTAAAATCTTATCAAATGCATAGATTATACTAGTGAGAAGAAATAATTTTGTTCTCTCATTTCTCAAATAAGAAACTCTTGATGAGCATTTTATTTAAACATCTATTTAAATGTAGATTAGTGGAAAAAATAATAAAAGGTGTTCTCACGTTAAAAATAAATTAAAAATTTATCGATTTAGGCCGAAAAATCAAATTTAATTTTTCCATCATGTAATTTTTTCAAGTGAATGTATCATTTGTTCATGTTAGTTCAAATTTTAGATAAACTTTAATTTGATATTAATGCGGTTCTGAAATTTGAAGTGCCTTAATATTTTGGCATCGTGCAATTTGAATTTATGTGTATATTTATAATTGTATCTTTACCTGTATTTTTACTGTTTGTATTTTTATATTTCATATTTCATTCTTTGTAGTTTTTTTTTTTTTTTTATTAAAATATAACCTTGTTACAGAGAACATTAGGTCATTAGGCCAAACAAAGTACATAAAATTACATATATATATAAATTTACATTACATTATGAAAAAAGTATTACAATGTTTTTTTTTTAAGTTCAATAAATCAAAGGAAATGGAACAAACTAGATGGCAGAACAATTTTATAAGTTAGTTTTTTAACAAATTTTAATACATGTATTTATAATAATTACTAATAAATAATATACAAAATTAGAGTCTGAACTCTTAGATCAACCAATAAGAAATAAATATGAAATAAATCACAAGTTTTTACATTCTCGTCTTATTGAAATAAAGAATCTATAAAACAACTTTAAATTATTCGGGCTTTCAAAGAAATATTTTAGAATAAGTAGCATATTGATTGGATGCACCAATAATTTACCAGTTGATTGAAATTTTTTTTCCTACTTTATCTTTTATTCTAGTGCAACCAAGAAAGAAATGGTTAAATCACCGACCTCACCTTTTTAGTTACTCTTTGTAGTTATATTTAATATTATTTGTAAGTTAAATTTTGTAAAAATGTTGCCGATGATTGTATTAATATCTGATGGCCAAAGGGCTTAAATACAAAAAAAATTATTGTTATTATTATACATAAGTAAATTGATTTTGTTATACTAGTAAAGTGTTATTGAGCAAACAGTAAAGCTTCGACAAATGCCCGAACCTTAAACCTATCTTGATAATAAATTTTCCTTATTCATTCTCAATCTACTCTGCTCGGATCCACCCCTTAGGCGGTTGAGCTGCCTTCGAGGGTGAGGATGCAGTCTCGGTGCATTGCTAATGGTGTTGGGGGGTGGAGAGGGGCCAGGGAGGGAGCAGGTGGGGGTTGAACCAATGTCAAGGCCACGACCTCCGTCTCGGCCTGCACTGGGCTCATCGACCGCCGGTCGGCGTGGCCCCCACCCTCGCCCCCTCTAACCCCTCCATGAACACCGCCCCTCTCCTCTTCTGACAGTCCACATCCGTAGAAGCTTTTAGTCAAATGCCACTAGGATCAAAATATCGCTTTCTCGTAAACATGTGTTGGTTACTAATTTTAATAGAAAATATTTATTGTAAATGATTTTGAAAATATTATTGGCAACGAGTTTGGACTTATGGTCACTCACCAAAGGTGCTCAAAAAGTTGATATTTATTGAAGAGAAAAAAAATATATACAGAATTACATAACCAAAATCTATATATAATTATAGAACATTGATGGCGAATCTTTTTGAGATGTAGGTCAAATTTTGTTAATTATATTTTTTACTACTAGGCCGTGGGTCAGAAAGTCAGTGGAGTTCCTTGGTTAAATTTTACACTTATAGACTTCTGTGGGCCCACTGATTATGTATACAAAATTTGATTGAGTTTGGTCCAAGGGCTTAGATTTTTATTTTTGACCCTCCCCTATACTCAGTTATGCAATTTTTATAATTTACATGTAATTTTAACATTACTTTTGCCGCCTAGCTGTTATACAACCGAGTGTATTCTTAACCACAGAAGAAGAATACCATACAGGGGTTGAGTCGCGGTCATGTTTGCTTATGACGACACGGTCCCTAAACTCAATTTCAGTATATAAATATGATATTCTTCTTCTGTGCTTAAGAATATATCAGGTTGTATAACCACTAGGCGCAAAATGGAATATTAATATTATTATTATTTTTTTTATTTATTTATCCAGAAAAATACACAACATACAATATGTCATGTCCTATAGAGTTGACAAGACAACTGTACATAGGACCGGATTAAAATCTTATCTATCTTATATAATATCTTATATCTATCTTATATTATATAGCTTATATATCTATCTTATATATAACAATTAATAATTATTTAATTTTTCAAAGAATTACCATAAATGAAATATGGTGTACATTGATAAACATTAGTTCACATTAGAGATTTACATATATATCACAGGGTGAAATCACAACGATCCGATCCAATTAACCAATTTTTTTCTCAATATTTTCTTGTCACACGACAGATTTTTTAGATCATTTTGGAGTTTATTAAAATATTTAATTGCCACAAAATAGGCATTTTTTGGGCAATTGACTTATTAATCTTTGGTAGGACAATTGATCTATGTCTAGTTCTCCCACTATGTCCATTATACATCATCTTACACACATCATAATAATAAACAACAGAGTTAACAATACAAGATTCATCAATAGCCAGGACAGATTGTACCTTATTTTTTTTAATAAGACTAGTCAGTATACTGATAAGGGGTTTCATTGCATTAACAATTCTTTTTTTTTAAATCAACCCACAAATATATTGCGGTGTTAAATTCTCGGCATTAAATTTTCCTAGAGTCCTCTCTTTTATAATATAAAAAGTAAGTTTATAAAAATCAACGTGTTGGTCATTTAAAAAGGCTTCGTGGGTCAGTGTCTGACCCGCGGGTCATAGGTTCGCCACTAATGGTGTAGAACAAACACTTCAGAATGTATTACTATGGCCAAGTTCGATTAATAAAAACCTTTTTCCAAAAAAAAGTAGTGAGATCTAATGCGTAAAAGCAAAGTTTTAAGAAAATAATTTCAAATAAAAATGTGAAATCAATAAAATGGACATGTAACATCAAAAACATGCGTTTTAATTGAAGTTACTATATTCTGGACTCATTTATTAAATTGATGATATTAAACTTGGCAGCACATTAGATCTCACTACTTTGTTTGGCAAAGGGTTTTTATTAATCGAAGTTGGCCTTTTTTACACACGTGTTTTTGTTGAGATATATATTTTATGATCCAAGATTAAAATTGGTCTTGTTTTTATATTACTTTTTTAAATATAAAATAAAGAAAAAATTGGTAGGTTCTTTGTAAATTTTGATGATTTGGCAATTACTTCTCAGAGAAAAGTTTAAGGTAAAAAAGTGAAACTGATAAATTTGACACTTTTATAAAATGTACAGAGGGACAATTCGGAGTAATTGAAAAATTACTAGAACGATAAATTTAAGATTACAATGAATATATTGTAAAGATGAGTTTATAAAGGATCGGTCATTTGTGGAAGTTTTACTCTATTCCCATTATTATATCCAATTTTTGATCACGGTAAAAACGAAAAATCCTGAAAACCGTGGTGAAAAACGAGTTAACGTTCAATAATAAGCGAAAATAATAAAAATTATTGAAACAAAATTCAAAAAGGTACAATGGCGTTTGTGAAACGTGTCTGTTTAATGTATGTTAAACAAATTGAAAGTTTTTGTGCCGAGAGTAGCAGAATATTTATATATTGAAGGAGATAATAAAAGAGTGTGTCTTCTGCTGGAATTATAAATTATAATTCCTGTGAATCAATTCTAATAGACTGATGAAGAGGGCAAAGCCCTCGAAACTCTAGTCTCGTTATAAATAAAATTTATAATTCCAGCATAAGACACACCTTTATTGTTCTCCTCTGCAAGACTGTTAAACAATCAAAATAAAACAATTTTTTTTAATTGAAAAAACAGTATCAAAACGGAAGAAAAGAATCAGTGGTTCTTAACTTTATGGGTCGCGACCCAAAATTGGGTCGCAAAACACATTCTTTGGGTCATTATTCAAATATTTTACTTATTATTATAAGTTCAAAAATATATTTTGATTTATTCAATACTATAAAAAATGAAAATATGAAAAACACGCTCTTTTTCATTAAATTTTCCTTAGATCAAAAATAACCTCCCTTTGGTTATCTTAATTGTTACAATATAATATTATGTGAATTAGAAAAGTCATCAGCTGAAAATTGAAGAAAATTTCGTCTAAAAAAGATAATTCAATTTTTGACGAGGGGGGGGGGGTCGCGACCTGAACATATTTATCAAATTTGGGTCGCAGCTATGTTAAGAACCACTGTTGTAAATGAGTACCGTAAAATCGAGAGATGGATGTGGTGTACGTTACAATTGAAAAACAATTAAAAATTGAAATTTTTTTTGAAAAAACAGTAAAAACTAAGTAGTTATGATCGAGCTTTCCCTGCTTTTAAATCGACCGATCAAAATTCGTTCTTTACTTTTCTGTATTTTATACATACCCTAGTATAATATAAAATAACATAATCTTGAATAAATAATTCACTAAATGAAATGAATAATTTTTTCAATGTAAAATGTCTTGAAACATATATTATTTCGGAAGAATTTCAAATTAAGATGGTTGACAAAAAGTGAGTTAAAATTAGATTGTTTTTTTCGTATTAATCATAAATTCTATCCCGAGATAATTTTTAAATCAGCATTTTTTTTTCAAGAACTTGGCAGTCAAATGTTCATTCCAATCGGTAACAGTCTTTCCCGGTCTGCAAATTTATTTTGATTATACATTCTATTTACAGCATAGGGAGTCTGAAAAAATTACTCAAGTATTCTTTGCGTATAATTAACTTGAAAATATATTGCGATTCCTTTGCACATTTTTTTTCACTTTTGGAATTTTTTTTTTTCATCGCCCTAACCTTCCATTCATTCATCTTGTATGCGATCTGCCCCTAGTGAGGAGTCAAGGTAACTTTAACAAAGCGTTTATCAATTTAATTTGGAAAAGTTTTTTGAAACACGAACAGCTAAATACTGCATCATTAATTTAACGAGTTAAATGATAAAAGTTTTTATACACTATTATATTTCATAAGACTTAAATAAAATGTTGTTAGTTCCTCAATTAAAATTGTTATTTTGTAAGTCTTTTTCTTTTTAAGTGTTGCTTATAAAAAAAGAAAATGTAATCTTATAAATTACTATATGATGTTCCCCTTTTTCAACCCTTTTTACTGTCAAAAAATCGAAATAATGCATTTGATAACTCGTTTATCTCTATGATTTCTGTTGATATGGAACACCCTTTCCGCCTGCTTCTTTCCGACGACCTTAAACTCTAGTTGTTCAAGGCCCGTTCATCTCGAAATGTCGTACCGAACACCCTTTCCGCCTGCTTCTTTCCGACGACCTTAAAACTTTAGTTGTTCAAGGCCCATTCATCTCGAAAATGTCGTACATTCTGATGATGTTTTCTTTAATAAAA
>JALMQS010000353.1:4776955-4873851 GCA_024734495.1 Forficula auricularia
TCACGGTAAAAACGAAAAATCCTGAAACCGTGGTGAAAAACGAGTTAACGTTCAATAATAAGCGAAAATAATAAAAATTATTGAAACAAAATTCAAAAAGGTACAATGGCGTTTGTGAAACGTGTCTGTTTAATGTATGTTAAACAAATTGAAAGTTTTGTGCCGAGAGTAGCAGAATATTTATATATTGAAGGAGATAATAAAGTGTGTCTTCTGCTGGAATTATAAATTATAATTCCTGTGAATCAATTCTAATAGACTGATGAAGAGGGCAAAGCCCTCGAAACTCTAGTCTCGTTATAAATAAAATTTATAATTCCAGCAGAAGACACACTCTTTTATTGTCTCCTACTGAAAATGTTAAATAATCAAAATAAAACAATTTTTTTTAATTGAAAAAACAGTATCAAAACGGAACAGTGTTGTAAATCAGTGATTCTTAACCTATGGGTCGCGACCCAAAATTGGGTCGCAAAACATATTCTTTGGGTCATTAATCAAATATTTTACTTATTATTAATATAAGTAACACGCTCTTTTCATTAAATTTTCCTTAGATCAAAAATAACCTCCCTTTGGTTATCTTAATTGTTAAAATATAATATTACATGTGAATTAGAAAAGTCATCATTGAAAATTGAAGAAAATTTCGTCTAAAAAAAAGATAATTCAATTTTTTGACGAGAGAGGGGGGGGGGGGGGGGGGGGGTCGCGACCTGAACATATTTATCAAATTTGGGTCGCAGCTTAAAAAGGTTAGAACCACTGTTGTAAATGAGTACCGTAAAATTCGAGAGATGGATGTGGTGTACGTTACAATTGAGAAAAACAATTAAAAATTGAAATTTTTGAAAAAACAGTAAAAAATAAGTAGTTATAATCGAGCTTTCCCTGCTTTTAAATCGACCGATCAAAATTCGTTCTTTACTTTTCTGTATTTTATACATACCCTAGTATAATATAAAATAACATAATCTTGAATAAATAATTCACTAAATGAAATGAATAATTTTTTCAATGTAAAATGTCTTGAAACATATATTATTTAGGAAGAATTTCAAATTAAGATGGTTGACAAAAAAGTGAGTTAAAAAATTAGATTGTTTTTCGTATTAATCATAAATTCTATCCGGAGATAATTTTTAAATCAGCATTTTTTTTTCAAGAACTTGGCAGTCAAATGTTCATTCCAATCGAAAACAGTCTTTCCCGGTCTGCAAATTTATTTTGATTATACATTCTATTTACAGCATAGGGAGTCTGAAAAAATTACTCAAGTATTCTTTGCGTATAATTAACTTGAAAATATATTGCGATTCCTTTGCACATTTTTTTCACTTTGAATTTTTTTCATCGCCTAACCTTCCATTCATTCATCGTGTATGCGATCTGCCCCTAGAGGAGGAGTCAAGGTAACTTTAACAAAGCGTTTATCAATTTAATTTGGAAAAGTTTTTGAAACACGAACAGCTAAATACTGCATCATTAATTTAACGAGTTAAATGATAAAAGTTTTTTATACACTATTATATTTCATAAGACTTAAATAAAATGTTGTTAGTTCAATTAAAATTGTTATTTTGTAAGTCTTTCTTTTTAAGTGTTGCTTATAAAAAAAGAAAATGTAATCTTATAAATTACCATATGATGTCTCTCTTTTTCAACCCTTTACTGTCAAAAAATCGAAATAATGCATTCGACAACTCGTTTATCTCTATGACTTCTAAGATATGGAAACACCCTTTCCGCCTGCTTCTTTCCGACGACCTTAAAACTTTAGTTGTTCAAGGCCCGTTCATCTCGAAATGTCGTGGCCATTCTGATAGAGGTTTTCTTAATAAAATAATTAAAAAATAATTAAAGGGGGGGGGGTCAAAAGTGAAAATTCTAGCCCTTTGGATCAAACTCAACCAAATTTTATATACATATTCTGTGGTTCCCCAAAACCTAGAAACGCAAAAACTAATCACCCAAAATGGGGGGCGGGGGTCAAAAATGAAAATTCTAGCCCTTTGGACCAAACTCAGCAAATTTTGTATACATATTCAATGGGCCTCTAGAGCTAGAAATGCACAAAATTATCCCCCAAGTTTCAAGTCTTTATCTCGATTTTAACCTTTACCGAACAGCGATGTAAGTTTAACATAACATGGGTTTTTGGCATTGAACGACATTTTTATTCCGATCGAAGTAATGATTCAAAAATTTGAAACTCTGTAGACATTATCCTCATAATACTAGCTATCATTTAGAATTTTTACAAATTTTTAGCTATTATAATTTTGGAGTTACTGCTAGATAAATTACTGTTATATCATAGTGTTAGTAAGTTAGAGACTCAAAATTATAATAAAAATTTAATAAAAATTCTGAATAGCTAGTATAATAATATTATATTCGTTCATATATTGAACATCAAATTAAAATTAAAATAAACACAGAAGTGCTAGGAATATTTATTTGTTTTATTCATTTTATAATTACTACTCCTTTTGGGCGCAGCTTCATTTGCCTCATCCGAGTGTCTTCATTTAGGAATCTCTGAGTTTCTATTTGTTCTAAGTATGGAAATAATTATCGAAAGTATATTTAATCATTTTGAGAATAAAGATAATTTTTAAAATTAGTATACGAGTATATAACAAATATACTGATAAACCCAATGTCCTTGAATTTATTTTAACACATCAAGTTAGTACCTCTTTGTTTGTCATCGATTATTCCCGATTGGATTCTGGTTTTGGTGGGTTGATTTGAACAGCCACGGAAATGGCTGTCTTGTCTTGTGTTGACTTGTACCTGAGCTGAGCTCAGCCTCTCCCATGCGATGACCCTGCTGTCTGCACTGACTCATTGGCAGAACATGTCATGTCCCTGACTGCTGATGCTGCTGGTGAGTCAACCGAATTCAATTCCCAATGGATTCAGACATTCCTTCGTCAACTTCGTCTTCTATAAATCACTCTTTGGATTCACAATTCATAAGTGGACAGGTAAAATTCTTAAAACCTTCTTCTTTAAGTGCCATATCAGGTCTCCATGACGTTTCGGCTTCTCTCCACATATACCTGTACTGAAATTGTGTTTAGCTGTTTTCACACAGATATACGGAACCTACTTTAACGCCGGTTCCGAACGGCTAGTTTGGAGGTTACTAGTCAATTATATTCTTGGTAGGTTGCCATTGCTTTCCAAAGAGGAGGCGATTGCAAATATCTTCCGAGACTCAATCTCGAACCAACGTATAGCGGCGCCAATTAGATTGGATTTAGAAAAATAAGGTTTTTTTAGAGGCGACTGTGGGTCAGTGGTTAGAGTGTCGGGCAGACACTCTAACCACTGACCCCTCTCTAAAAAAACTTATTTTCTAAATCCAATCTGTGAAGGAAGAGTGAAAATGTTTTGCAGAACTAGTACGCTCTCAGGAAATTTGGTTATTTGTCTAAAGCTAAAAATCTAAAGAGGGAAAGTTGTAACTAATTATTACAAACATGGGCGTCCACGGGGGTTCAGAGGGGTGCACCTGCCCCCCTGGGATCGAATAAAAAATTCTGTAACAACCCTGAATTCCAGCCCGAAGCTCACTAAACAATGTTTATATTTTTCAGTTGATTCAGGATGTCGAAAATCTTCGCTTTTGATGTGAAATTATTTTTTGTTTAAACATTTCACTACTTTTCAAGGGATGATTCATGCAAAAAATCATTTTTAATGGGGAACTAATTTTAAATTAGGTACCTAATCATCAATTTTTTTTCTTTTAGTTTTTAACTAAAAAAATCCATAATGGAGTTTTTGAACTTTTCTGAAACATTTCAAACCTGTAACTTCAACCTTTAATCTCCTCAGACGTGTGTAAGTACCCTTAATTGTGTAATTGTCTTCAGGTCAAGCGTGAAAATGACAAAAGAAACTTTCTGTGACCAATTTTTTATCTCCTTAGAGGAGTAACTTCTTATAATCATTAGTTAAAAAGAATTAATTATTTTTTGTTTCCCATGACGAATCAACTGCGCTAAGCGCCGAAATGGCATGGACCCTTTTCTCTAATCATCCTTTGGGACTAGTTTTAATTTAGAATTCTTCATTAAGGACGTATCATAAGCTCCGTCTTTTTACTCTCTCCTGTCTGTGGTTTGCGCAAAAAGGAGTAAAAAGACCCTGGTTTTGTGTCCACACGCAACGTCTTGCTTGCGCAAACCAAGTTCGCATAGATAAGGAGAAAATATTTAATTGGGCCGTAGTAGGCCTTATATGAATTAATTATATTTACTGAAACCGTTCAATCAAACAAATCATCTGAAATTATTCACCTTAAAATAAATATTTCAACTACCGAATACTCAATTCCATAATTTTAACATTTCTTTCAATCCGATTTCGTAAAAACCAGATTCATTTGTATTCATTTTCCCGGTAAAAAAGAAAGTTCTAAAATGTGTACTAAGCATATGCTTTTGTTTTACCAATGTTAATAGATCAACTTCCATCTAGTGACAAAATACTCAATAAAGCAAGTGATTTATTTTAAATAGCCTAGACGATAAATCAATTTTAACTCAATTGGCTTCACCACTTCGAGAGAATATACAATACCATACATATTTCAAAATTACACTTCCGATACTTTAGCTTAAGATTTATTCCAGTGGCGTAACTAGGCGTGTTAAAGGTGTTCAAGTGACACGAGCGCATGCAAAATATAGAGCGCAAAAAATAATATTTCGCCATTTTAGGGTACCTTAAAATCTTGAGAGTCACTACAATCTCCGTCTCTTTGACGTCTGTCAAAACATTGTAGGTCGCAAACTAATAAGGATAAAAATTTGAAATTTACAATTTATAATTATGTATTTATTTTCTCCGAAATCAAACGTTTCTATTAAAATTTTTTATCAGGTCGATAATAAAAAATATATATTTTATTTAGGTGTGGTATCTCTCTGTAAATATCTCATTAAATTTACAAGACTGTTTGTTTATTTAATTCAATTTACTTTAAAATAAAGCTGCAACAAGGAAGTACTCATTATTAGATAATTTTTGTACCTGTCCAATTTTTGAATGTACTCAACTTAAAATTGTGAAAAAATTATAGGAAGAAAGAAACCAAATAAGTCACTGTTTGAGTTTTAAGTTCTACTAGTAGAAAACTATAATAATAAGTATTTTTATCCAAAAGGAATTTTATCTTAATATATTGGAAAAAAAAGAACTCAATTTATGATCAATGATGAAATGAGAAAGAAAAAAAAACATGACCTTAAGTTAATTTAAGAAAATTTGTATTATTAATTCAGGTCAGCTCTTTAATTAAAAATCCAATCGCTTAATAATTTAGTAATTAGGACATGATAAAATTGGTTTTTTAACTAGGAAAAAAACTTCGTTATAAATATGTTATATATATGATTGGCCAATATTTTTACCTCTACCTACAATGTCACATACCCTTAAGGAGGTTCTTTCGAGACAATCCACACAAAAAGTTTTAGCCTCGTAACCATCTATAAATATGAACGGAACTAAAATTTTAGGGTGTTTTTTTAACGTGACTGTCCACTCACACTACGAAATCTCTCTATAGATACTCACATACTTGCCGGACCTTTTCCAAGCCATTGTGCTTATATCCCCTCCACTAAAAATAATCGTCCAAATATGTTTTTTTTAATCAAAACTACGTGGTAAATAATTTCATTTTTTTTTTAAGTTACTCCGAATATATTATTCTAACAAATATTAGTTTTTCATCAAGATGGTGAAAGTCCTTCAATGAAAAAAAATAAAATAATTATCATATCCCCACCCTTTCCCTATCTACCCTATGTTAAAAATGTCATTTTTAATTGAAATTATTTCAAAAATCATCTGCAAATTTTAACAGTATGTGTATTATGCTTTTAATGACTTGTATTCCAAGTTTCAAAAACTTCTTGAATTTTTGCATTTGTGAAAGAACTACCTTAAGTCGTTGCAATTCTATATTCTAGAGATAGCAGGAATTTTATCTTTTGTATCAATAGAGAAATATCCAGGTTATTCAAATATTAGTAAATCAATTATTTTTATTATTTCAATAAATGTGTATAATTTCCATTAATTAAAAAGGACATCAGAAAGGTATTTTTTTTTTTTTCATAAATGAAGGTTGTTTTTAGAGTATTGAGCAACTGTTTATAGAAGTAACAAGTGTCTAGAACAAACAATTTAAAGAGAGAAAGGCGATGCCAGCGTTTATCATTACGAAAACTCTGAAAAAGAATAAAAAAATAAACGAAGAAAATTGTCAAGGTGAAGAAAAAATGTACAATAAATTAATTTTCATGACAAAACAGTGTCAACTTCGCTTAATCAAATTTAAATATAAAATAAAGAAAGTAATCTTACGTTAAATAAGTTATTTTTCGAGACACGATTAAAAAGTTAAATTAACATTATAAGTTCATAATAAATTAGTTTATATATTATGTTTCTCTAAGTAGAGACAATGTTTTGAAAGAGCAAATTTATTTTAAATATGTAAGTACTTATTTATTAAGATTCAGGAAAATCTTTTTTTTTTTTACTTAGGGAATTAGTTAGGATTTATGAACAGATTCTTTAAAATTGACTTTTATATGCGTTGTAATGTAAGAGTGCACATGAAATAACTCCCACTTTGCCGCTGTAGTAGGACAGATGTTTTACTATACCTTTTCTATTATTTCTGAGACTTTTTTATTGTGGTTTTTGTAAAACAAAAACCCGATTCTTAAATTTTTATTAAATGATTTTTAGTTTTTTTTAGGAATTGAGATGGGTTAATAAAATCATTTTTATCTGCTTTTAGGTATAACACACTAATTTTCTGCAAAATTTCATGATGATATCTTTAATAGTTTAAAAGGAAAACATTTTTAAAGTTGTGAGTGCACGTTAAAGGCGCGATTTCCGAGGCTCAAATAGAGCCAATTAAAGAAACTAAAAAATTTATAAAAAAAAACTATAAATGATAGAGCAACAAAAATTTTCAGGTCGTATCGGGATAGTAATAGTATCATTTGTGCCAAGTTTCATCAAAATCTGAGGGGGTGGGTGTCATGAGCGCGTGAACTGACAGAATAACCCAGAAGGTTTCGCCCCCTCAGGAGTCGAACCCGAGCGCTAACTTGCTATCCGGGCAGTTATAATATATACATAATAATATTAATAATCTACTAAGATTTTCATAAATATATTATATAAATAGTATATATTTTCATAAATATATAAGGTCTACTTCAAAATTTCAAGAGGATCTTTAAATTTTCAAATTATTATCTGTTATTTCAAATATTTCTATAAAAAACATTTTTTGTTTTGAAAAGTATATTGGTTCTCGAAATGAAATAAAATTGTTGTATAGTTTCAAGAGGCAATTAATATGAATTTTTTTTTTTTCGAAAAGGGTGCCGGTAGAAGGTTTGAACTTCCTGCCTGGTATATTTTCCATTTCAAGCATGTCAAAGACAAGTTCAGACGAGTTTTAGTCGAATAAAAAATGTTCTCGCTGCGGAACTATTAAAATAGAATTATACAAAAAAGGAGTAAATAAAAGATGTTTCGAGAATCTTTGGACTACTCCATTTCTATAATAACTCTCAATATATAAGATCGGAAATAACTAAGAGTGCTATAGACAAGTCATTGCTTGCTTATAGGAATAGAGTTAGAAGAAATTTGAGATTTTCTTATATAGGGCAGGCTATTGGTTCATTGTGGAAGATGGCCGATTTTCATCTCGGGGAATGTGGAATTTAAGTCACAAGAATTAATTTCTGATTCTTACACTCACTCACACAAAGTAGTATTTGGGGCGAAGGTCGCAAAATATAATTCAAAAAATCTAATTTAGAATTTGAAAAATAATGAAAATGAGTCGTACCTATTCGATGAAATTTGCAAAAAAGAGCGCAAATTAAAATAAAATTTCAAAAAATGAAGGGTACTTTTATGGACAGCATCCCTGGTTGAAAAGTCACCGCCCTCCACTATTCAGTATATATCAGAACATGCCGGTGCGTCTAATAAAAGGAATATGAAAAACGTATAAGGTCTGTTTCAAACAATAAATAATTTCATCATAAATTAAAACCATACACTTTATTTTATTTTTTAATCATTCACTATTTTTATTGACGAATTTATTCAGAAAATTCTTACTATAAAGAAATCAAACATAAATATTATAAATTTTCGAGAATATAGAACATGAAGTGCACAAGAAACCGCGCAGTAATATTTTTTTAAAAATAATTAGGTATATAATTTAAATAAAAATTTCGTTCTTATCTATCGTTAATCAGGATAATTTCAAGAATGAGTGAATTTCTAAAATAATTTCATATTTTTAAGTTAGGCCGGCATATTCAAAAATCATTTAAATTTTATATATATATGTATATTTGAGCCTAATTCTACCTATATAGACATAAAAAAGAAAAAATTTTATTGATTGTTTTTATAAATTAAAAAAAATACAAATCGTTTATAAAAAAACAATCCAAAATACGTTTATTCAAAGTCAAACGTTTCGGGAAAATTTCTCCCTTTTTCAATGACAAAATTTTTTCACAAAAGAAAAAAGAAAAAAAAGGTTGCTTTCTCTAGAATTTAGAAAATTTCTAAAATATTCGAATTTGAATAGACGTATTTTGGATTGTTTTTTATAAAAGATTTGTATTTTTATATAGACGTATTTACAGTAATACCTCACGCCAAATTTTTATTTTTATCTTCATATAAAATTTGATCTTCACCAAAATAATAATTGGGTTAAACTTTTAAAACGATTTATGATTTTGTGGAAAATGAATACATAGAGATAATATCTTATATTCAAGTTTCTTTCTTACGAGCTATAATACTCTTAAAGACGGGCGGATATTGTAGCGAAACTATTAGGATCCAGTTTTAAATTGAAATTTTCAAAAACGCAGTAAATTAGGATAAAATCGAACTTACTTCTGGGAACTATAGAAAAGTAGTAGGTAACTAATATATGCTGAATTTGGCACATATGTATATATTTATAAATTACACCTTTCTGCCAAGTTTCAACATTCCAACTTAAGCCTTTCCTTGGCAACAAATAATTGCCGAATCAATAAAATTGATGTCTTGGAAAAAGTTATCAATTTTTCGTCTAATTGATCTTTGATCAAGTATAATATAAAAGTTGAATTTAAACATAAACATAACATTCCCGAATGTAGTAATCGTCATTAAAAAGGGAATCTCTCATGCATGATGTTTTCATTCTTTTCGATCTTGAAGGTCGCTCGCGAAAATTAGTTATAATTTCTTGTTGTATGATTTAAATTTCTAATTTCGACAATCTTGATAGTTCTCCCGTGTTGAAATAATTGCTGACAAACATTATATATCTCTTTTGCTTTCAAACAACAAGCTTGAGTAAATTGTTTTCTAGTTAATCGATTTTATATAATTTGACAATAATAATAAAATATATCTAAAAAATAACAGGGTATCATTTATTTGTTTATTTATTGACAAAATATTTAAGCATAAAATATATGGAAAATGGAAGAATAAAAGCATACCGAGTGTTATAACTCCCAAAACACTTGAAGTATAAAATCCGTTCTTGTTTGTCGTTGTTAAAAAGAAAATGAGAGAATTTGTGGAATTTTTAATAGTATTAAGTTAAGTAATTTCTAAACCACGATAGGTTCAAAAATAGCTGATTTTGGGCATTCTCTTACCTAGTTTATGTATTGATTTTTTCTGAAATCAAAAATATTAAAATTTTAATCGAATGATGATTTTACGAAGGAGCTGAATTTTTCGTGAGGTGAAAAAAATCAACTGGTGTGTTCACCACACGGCTTTCACATTTTCATTTATTTTAAGTCATCGCGACACTACTAATTTACACCCCCTTCCTTTATTTCGTTTTTTTTTTCTCCAAAACGGCCCTAACGATTTTTTAAAAAATTAGTGTATTTATCAAGTGTCTTGAGTTAATAGTTGTGTCAAATTTTTAATCCGATTGAATTAAAGGAAAGGGTTGTAAATTAGGAGTGTCGTAAAATAAATATTTTAATCGTTCATATCTCGTCTTCGGAAATTCGCAGAGGCTTGAAATTTGAAACTGAAGCTATCTAGAGGCTACAAGAAGTATAACAAGATTTTGGCTAAAATAGAAAAACCGGAAGTTGATTTTTATGTACGTAAGAATTTACCCCCTTGCGTTTCGCAAACATAAGTCTCAGAGATACGAAATTCGAAGCTTAAGCTTGATATAGGCTAGAAGGAGTACATCAAGCGATGCTAGGTTCCCTTTTTAACTTTTCCAGTTTTATGAGGCGGACTTTCAGGACGGGGCCCGGCCTTAATTGAATACAAATATAACTTTAGATTTATGTGCATTGCTGGGCTGGCCATCTTCGACAAATGACCTTTCTGCAGTGGCCAGTCCATTTTAAACTAATTTTAATGATTTCTTTAGCATTTAATGTTAAATTTTATTTATAGATATTTTTTGTTTTGTTTTTTTGATAGTAATATTTATTTATTTCTTTGTTGATAGCTTTGCACAGTTGTGGGGCGCTTTTTGCGCTCCCAACACTCTGGCCTCGGTTCTAGATTTGTGTCATAGTCGCCTGTATATGTATTTTAATCATAAATAGCCACAACATCTGGCATTATTGTTTGGACGGCTGATGAGAAGTTGTACTCTGACATGTAAAAAAAAATCTGTTTTCTTTTTGTAAAGGGCTGCCCCCCTCTGCGTGGCACAATGAATCAGTCAATTGAAATCGGAAGACTGGAAGTAAACATTTATATGAAAGATTTTTCGTTTTTTTTTGATTTTCTCAAAAACGGCTCTAACAACTTTTTTAAAACAGGCCATCGCAATATTTCCCCATTGTATTCCATGAATATAAATGTGAAAGTATCCATGAATATAAATGTGAAAGTAATAAAAAATATTAACTTATCATGGTCTGTGTGACTGAAGCAAGATTCAATCCCTAGTAAACTCAATTCGAATTAAAGTGCTCTATCCACTTCACTATCAATCGGCGCCTCTATTAGCGATATACAATATACTTATACATATATCTATTCTATAAATATATGATAATAAAGCCACCTAGTTTGTTTTTTTACCATGAAAGTCATTTTATATTCTTCGATACATTTACCTACTTCAACACTTTTTCAAACAACCCTAATGAATTAAAATTATTGCATTTTCTTTTTAAAATGAAATTCATTTATTTCTTCAGCGGATCTAATTTAAGCATGATTAGTTGAAGACTTTCAAGAAATGAAATAGCCACCGGCCATAGTTAGTCATTATTGCCAAAACCAGTTTTTCAGCTATGTTTAAGTATCTTCACTTGAATAATTCCAGTAAAAGGAAAATTTTCATTAATCTTATTCTAAAACTGGTATAATAAATTTTATATAAAAAATTAGACCCAGCAAGGGTCGCGTTTTCATACAGAATACATTTTTGACGATTTATCATCTTATTCTTTTAATTATCTATAATTCTATACTAAATTTAAAGTGTTTATGGTTATATCCTTACTCATCCGCAAAAACAAGTACACTAACTAGAATGCCCAAAAACATTTTGACAAACTCCCCGCAGTTGCCAGAAGCCTCCGGGCTCTTTAGGAACCTAGTATTTTACAAAATTCAAATCAGTAAATTTGTCTCTTGTTTAGGTCAACTTTTCTCTTAGAATAAGTACTCTGATTTTTTTTCTCAAAAGCGGCTTTAATAATATTGATAAAAAAGCTTCTTACATAAACGGTGTAATTTTTTCGTAATGAGATTTCTGTCTTCCTGGATTCCGGTACCCACATTAACTCGAGAACCGAAGATTGTAAAAAATTTCTTCTGTCAGCAAAGTAGTTATATTATATTTCCAATTCGAAAATTGGTATAATTTTGACTGAGAAAATCACAAGAGGGCGTCATCTATTAGATCCGGTATGGAATAATTATTTTTAATTATATATCAGAAGGAAATCGCACCCGAGGGGGTAAAAAACATGAAACCATGGTACTTATCAATTTCCAATCTGTTTCATATTTAGTATACAGGCTAAAATGTTCTGACAGACATAGAATTAGCCCTAAAAGAGCCTCTTTTAACATTTCTACGGAAGCCTAAAAGTTGATTCGTTATATATTATAAATGAAGCTCTTGAACGGTAAAGCTGAAAATTGATAAAGTTTGTGCCAAATTTTTTTACTTTACCATTTTAAATTTTCACTGACAAAAAATTCTAAAATCTCTAAAATTTGTTAAATCGAACCCAGTCTATAAGTTTTCATTTTTTTTTTCTCTCTAATTTGTTAAGCGCATCTCTGTTTTTCTTCTCTTTCAAAACCACGAGAATTTGATCCTAATAGTTCTTCTTTGTTTAAACTGGTATAGGTATAAATATAAAAGTGATGGTCAAACTATTTGGTAATATTTCACAAAAAGAAAAAAGTGAAAAGAGAAATGATGAGAAAGACCTTCGTCTATAAAAAGCTCAAGCATGATATAATAGATGATAGAAGAGCAAACATAGCTATTTACATGCATTTCCGTACTAAATAAAACATTTTTCAACTGATAAGCTCGATGTGTGTGGGAAGAACAACATCTACTTTATACTTTTTTTTATAAAAAAAAAGAACATAAGATATAATCAATAAATAATGTCGACATCTTAATGAAATATTCAACAAATTTATATGATCAATTTATTATCAAATAGAAGATAGAAGATAAGTAAAAATCTACGAATAATAAAAAAAAAAAAAATAAGGAATGCTTGTTGAGACTTTGCTAGTCAAGTTGATGAACTAGAAAATTCTTTTATATTATGTCAAAATTGGAATATGAAATTAAAATTTCACCAAGGGTAGCTTAACCCATAAGAATTTTATGTGCCATGTTTTAATCAAGACAAATTCAGATACACTAGGTAGGTAGATCGAAAATATAAGAAATAAAGAAAAAATTATACTTGTTGCAGCTTTGGTGGAACTGAAAAATAGTTTCGGGCTAGACCACTCATGGTAAAATTAAAAATTTATTTAAAACAAATGAATGACCTAAGTCAAATTGACACCAATCTGGATATCATTTAAAAATATCTTCAAATTTATCATTTTACTTAAAGTAATTTATTGTGATACTAACAATAATAAAATCCGCAAGTTCTTAAGTTAGAGAGTCCTAAATCAAATAAGTTCTCGGCATTGAAAAAAAAAAATTGAAAACATTTTGGCACCAGAACAAACTATCTACGACTTCTTCTTAGCAATCGTATATATCGCAATACAGACAAATAATCATGTTCGAAAATGATTTTTTTCCACATTTCGGATTGTTTTAAAGACAAAGAGAAAAAAATCGAGTGATTCAATACTAGGGCCGCCCGGCTGGGAGGCACGATTAAAATGTTAGTACTTCAATTCAGTAATAGTGGTCCCTTATCGTGAAAAGTTTTAGGCTTTTCTTCCCTTAAAAGGATTGCGTTTATTTCTTATAAATATTCCCTACTATTCGTTTCAGAAATGGTGCAAAAATGAACACTTCAAGATTTTAGCTAATATATTTCTCCTTGAATTATGAAATATAAAAGAAAATATACCTACATCAGATTTAATAGCTAATAAAGCAATGAAAGACAATCCTTCGAAACCAAAAAATGATAATAAATATATAAGCAGACAGATGTTTTGAGATAAAGTTGATGTCTGCTACGTTCCCATCAAACGTTAAAAGTTAAACGAAAAGATAACCCGCATGAAAAACAGTGATTAAGAAAAGGAGACAGGAAAATAAATTGTCATCATGCCTTATTTTTATGCATTAAGATAACTCTTGATTTTCTTTTGATAACGCTTAGTAATAAATGAAAAAAGTACAACTTAAGAGAAGCCGACATCAAATGTTTCCACGAATTTGTGCATAAAATTCTACTACTACTATAATAATAATAATAATCTATACGCCTCCTCATCAGTATAATTTATTTTCCTCTCACTATCTATGATTTAAAACGGCATGATTTGACATTCACCTTTTAAAACAAAAGCCACTTGACCAAGATATCCTCCCTGATTGGACAACAAATAGGGCATGTCTGTCTGGACCTTGACTTAGCTATTTAATCTTCCCTTTAAATCAAATTTTGAAAAAAAAAGAAGAAAAGTCTTTCGCAGAATTGTAATTTGATTTAACCAATTTGAGGTTATTAGTAATAATTTGTTTTATCACTATCATCATTATTAGAGAAAAAATTACGAAATCTAATCATGGCATTAAGATTTTATCATATTCATTATTTATGATATTTAGTAGAAGACAATATTATTTATTTATCATTTAAACCCTACTAAATATTTTGAAAAAAAATGTAAAATAAAATTCTAATAATAGTGAATTCTTGTTGCATTGGGGCGAACTACGCATGCGCACTTTATAATATATACCAAGAAAACAAAGTACGCATGCGTGGTACACTGTCAATATCGTAAGTAAAATTTATCATAAGTTTTATTTATTTATTTTTTCTTCTGATAACTGCTAGAATCCATTTAGGTCAAATACATGTACATGTAGTATGTCATATTGTGATACTATCTATGTTCTATAAGTGTGTGGGTATTCAGTGTACATTAGAGAATGAGACAGATTGTAGTCGGTGAAATATTTTTTGTGATCGGACTTGAAGTCGATCAAGAGTTTCGGCGAGCACGAACTCTCCGTCAACCCGGCCACATAAGTTTCTAGTAATAATAAATTCTATTAATAATTAATAATAAATTCATAGGTTTCAACGAACTAACTTTTCAACTAAAGTACATGCTTATCAGTTGTAACTAAGAAATAATCTAGTGAAAACCATTTTTAATTTGACACAATCCTGTATAAAATGTACTATTTGAATTTATATTATCTTTTCAAACTTGGAAAAACTTTGTTTTATGTCGGCAAGATTAGTGTTAACCTTCACTAGATAATGTATATCAGGTTAACGCTTTTATAAAATTTATTTTGATACCTGTCAGTGCAGTAATACTTTGTAAAACGTAGTGATAAATATTTTTTAATAAATTTTGAAGTTGTTCAAGTGAAATAATCAATAAATGCAACAAATAAAATAATAATAACTTAAAATCAAATAAAATACACTAAAAGGTATAAAATAATTATTTAATTTAATTACAACTAAACGACGAAATATAAACATGAAACAACTTTTGAAGTCGGTGCTAAAAACAAACTATACCTATAGCGAGTGTACCCGCAAGTGCAAATTCATAAAAATATGTTTGGCACTGACTTCAAAAGTTATTTCATGTTTATATTTCGTCGTTTTTAGTTATGATTAAATTAGATATTTATACCTTTTAGTGGATTTTACTTGATTTTTAAGTTATTATTATTTTATTTGTTGCATTTATTGATTATTTCACTTGAACATTATTTCACTTGAACAACTTCAAAATTTATTAAAAAATATTTATCATTACGTTTTACAAAGTATTACTGCACTGACAGGTATCAAAATAAATTTTATAAAATAAAAAAAATTTTGAAGTCGGTTTTATTTTTTTTTTTTTATAAAAATTATTTTTATTTTTCTCTTTTTAGTGATGTTATTAATAGTGACTTAATATAATACCTTGCATGCATCTCGTAAGAGAAAGCGTCGGGCGAATGAATCAGAAAATGATAAACCAATTATTTTTCATGAATTAATGTATACATTGTATTTTTTGAGCTTCGACTCCGGAGATTACTTCTCCACCATCGACTGTCCTTGATCATCTTTTTAGTCCTTGTTTTTAATAAGAGGAAAAAAAACTAATTAAATAAAAAAAAACTCTTTTCCGATAATTATTCCAATTCCATATTCATTCCGTCTCTCCAATCATCAGAAAATGATAATAAAATTCAATTCATAAATATAGAAATTCTCTCAAAACGTTTGTGGGTTTTAAATGAATGTTTTAAGATTTTTTTTTATAAAAGATTTTATTTATTATAATTTCGATTATTTGGTCATAAGAATTGGAGATTTACGTTATTTCGTCATTGATCATATCTTCAGAACGTGAGCAAATTAATATGGTACCACCCCTAAGGTACCCTCTTTCCAATATAAAAAGAATCATTAAAATCGGTTTATAAACAAAGAAGTTATGCCTGAACAAACATATCAAAAAAGGTCCAATATCAATGGAAAAAAAACGAGACCAATCGGGAGCTAGACTGAACCCAATGCAAAAAAAATCATCAAAATCGGTCCACAATTGGCGGAGATATGAGGTAACATAGACACAAAAAAAAAAATTCAGTCGAATTGACAACCTCCTCCTTTTTAAAAGTCGGTTAAAAATTGTATAAAATGAGTATCGCACAATAATTGTCATGATAAATAGCACTCCAGATTTCTATTTTGCAAAGGACACTTTTTTTTATTTTTATCAATCGACATAAGTTGTAACAACCAAAGTTTTGAGTAATAACATTATATATATAGCAAAATTTAAATCTCTTGTGGTTTTACTTAAATAAAATAATAGAATATAGTAAAAAATGTCTTATATAAGAACAGTAGTAACACGATATATAGATATATCCATCGTGACGTTAACAGTGAAGTTTACAAACGAAAAAAATACTGAAATTAATATTATGTTTTTCCTTATGCTATACTTGTGAGAACTCATTAGATTTAAAAGAATATTACCTTATCAAATTATATATTATTAACATAAGTTAAACTTAGTAACTAAAAGTATTTAACTAATTATTTTTCTCCTCACAGATACTATTTACAAATCAAGTGGCAGATTTAATCGTCTGGTGTATGATTAGATTTAGGCTTTGGATTGAATAATATATCTAATTTTTTGGCCTTATCTAAAGGCCATTCTAATATTTCAGCAAGATTTTTTTTTATTATATTCATTAAGTAGATTTTTCAAATTATGCCACTTATTTTAGTTAAGTAAAAGTGATATTTTTGTCTGTAATGATTTCCTCTTTTCCCCCCTTAATTGCTGATATTTCATCAGCCCAACTGCCATCTTTCACTTTTTTTTTCTCTATTTCAATAAATGCTAATTCAAATACCATTAATACATGCAAATGCTTCTTGTCTCTAGTCAATAATCGCCTGACCTAGAATCTTATTGCAATTTCTTCTTTATAAAATTCCTTCGATATTTATTTACTTAGCCTTATCCTGGAAACCTAATTTTTGCCAGAAACACTTATCATCAACCTATATTATAATATTTTTTATAAGAGCTCTCTAGTCAGTTAAAAATTGTGGTTTAATTCATTTTAATGAAAAAATTAAAAATTATTAAGTACAGTCAATCGGTAAAAAATCCAAATATATCAAATAAACTTTAAGGACGTTCCCTAATAAACGATTTTCTTGCAATCCTTTTAAAACTTTGAATACACATATTTATAACTGTCCTTTATACGTAGTCCTTGCGGCACTAAATTTATAAAAATTGGCCATTGAAATTTGCATATTTAACACGCGAACCATATCCCGATTAATGTTAAAGCTACTGTTTCATTAAATAACAATCGTAATTTTCTTGATATTATTTCGAAAAACTGAGAATCATTAACTGAAGATATAACAAATATTTTCCTGTTAAAATAATTGTATCAAGCGGTATTCGTTTTGTATGAAAAAAATGTCAAAAGTTAGGTACTTTTAATGGTTTTCATTTTTTTTCTCATGGCATGGCAAGTGAGAGATGGCGACTTGGCAACTTCGCACTAAAATCACTCAATTTTTCCATATCTAAAAAACTTCTGCAGCTGGTGCATTTGAGATTTTTAGCTAATTCTCTCAACCTAACTATACTGTTCTCATCTGGAATTTTGCATTGAGCTGTTTCATGAAGTGTTTTTTTTTTATTCTTTGTCTTTTAGCGTCAGTAAGAATGCAATGTTGACAGATCCAAGAAACGACGCAATGAAAATATTTTTGCCTTTCTGCGCATGTCAGAGTAGGGGAAAGAACGAACTGCATCTGAGCTATATTAAAGAACGTCCTTAAATGATCCGCATTTGTTTAAATTTAGCTTAACTGCATATTATTCAAAAACAGCCTCATCTCAACCTTCACCTAAACATTTTATGACACTGTTCTCTATATCAAAGTCATCATATTTCATTTAAAGCCACAAGCCACTTTTTGTAAAGTCACACAGGTCATTTCGTAAAAAAAGGTGATCTCTTGGCCTTCATCTCAATTCCATCTTTAATTAATTCTAAACTTAACTAAAGTTTGTAAGATTTATTTTATTTTTTTAATATTATAATTTGTAATATATGTATTAGCTGAATAACGAAAAAGATGACTTATATCTAAGTCACTTAAATTATATCGGGGGTGCCCACACCTCGATCCTGGGAGCCCCTGGAATTTAGACAACTGAATTGGCAGATCTGTTAAGGGTATGCTTACCCTACAAAAAAAGCGCAAGCCATTTCTTCATTTTTACTTTATCCAATGCGAAGTATATAAAGTATTGGATCGGAAAGAATCAGAAAGAAAATCAAACAGGTGCTAACTAGTTAAAGAATTTTGATGAAAATCAAACAGGTGCTAACTAGTTAAAGAATGTTGATAACTACTACATGAAGTTTTCAATTAAGAATTTTTTAATAAAACATTAAATTAAAAAGCGTTTTTAAAGTCTCAAATAAAGAAGGCCTAAATTCACGATTGGTGAAGACATAGTGGACAAAATAAAAAAAAAAATAAAAATCATAGGGTATGTTTCATTTAAAAAAAAAATCATATTTTATATAGAAAACTGTAATTACCGAGTCTTAAAAAGTTTGCACTTTTCCCTCTCGTTATATCAAATTTATAATTTTTAAAGAGTTAAGTGTCGGTTCAAGGTGAAAGATTGTTAAATAATTTCAAGCTTGAAATTTTACTTATTATCGAATTTATAATAAATATACAAATATATAGTATTTAGTATATAAAGTTGATAAAATAATGAGAGAAAAAAGTGCAAACTTTTTCAAGACTCGGTACTCAAAGTTTTCTATATAAAATAACAAATTTAATTTTTTCCCCAAATGAAATATGCCCTATGCTTTGGTTTTTACTTTATCCAATATGAAACAGATTGGATGAAGTATTGGAATCGGTCTCGCGATAAACGCGACTTCAAAGGGTCCTCAGGTAAAGACTTTGGAACCCATGGTCTCAATCAGTCACAAACTGTAGTATTCATTTAGGTTGAATTTAGCACGTCTAATAAGTATTAACTGGAGAAGAATTTAAGTCGTTTCCAAACATCAATATTTCTATATAATTACTATATTAAAAATTGTAAAGTATATTAAATCATTTCAAAATATATATTGATTGCTGATATATTGATCTCCAATTCTAATGATTTTTTTTTCTTTTTTTACAGGTAAGCATCGGTGTTTCTTTTCCTTGGGAAGATTATTAAGTAATATATGAAATGGATAAATTCCAAGGTATGAAATCAAAATAGCAATAATGATAATGAAAAAAAAAAATACATTTTTACTGATAATCTATTTAAATCAAATTAACTGAAATTTAAATAAATATATTTTTTGGATTTTGAAAAATAATTTTATTTAATGATTCTTGATTTTTTTTAATGCGTCCCAGAAAAAAGTTTTTACTTGTGTAGTACATAGTACATACCATATTACTTTCACTTAATTCATATTAATAAAAAACCTATCTTATATAATATATAATTATAATATATATAATATTTTAAGTTGATTTATTTATAAGTGTTTCTTATCCAACGTCAAATGCAAAGACTAAAACGAATATAAAAAAATTAGATATATTAAAATAAAAAACTTTTAGAATAATTGGCTTTTTTTTAATATACACTTAAGTAAAAGTGGAAACTATTTTTTTTTCTTTTAAGAGTCAATTACTTTTATCATTTAAAGTAAAAGCGTGGGCGGTTTTAAAATAAAATTTAATCAAAATTATTTCTACGCTTAAGGTAGTTGTTTCGCGACAATACTTGCAAAAAGTTAATGCCAGAGTATATAGAACTGTCAATAAGGATTCATAAGCCCAAAACTTTTTGCTGTTTATGTACCAATTATTCTAGCCAATCCCGTGCTCATTTGACAAATTTGGCACCATTGTAAGAGATTGGATATTTTTATATTAAAATGACAGATAAAATACATTTTAAATTTCTATAAAAATCGTTTTGTTATTTTTTAACAAATTTAATTAACCCCTACGTTACACCTGATGAAAATTATAATTTTGAAAAAATCTAGCTCATGCATCTTTCGCTGGTCAAATAGATGCGCTGTTGCCAAATTGTTTTTAGTCTAAATTTTTTTTTATACATTTTTCATTATTTATTCCTTATTATCTCAGAAACTGTGTTGTAACTATGAATGAAAATTGTCTTAAAATATGTATTCGTTATTGTTTAATGTTGGTTTAGTATTTTATAAAAATGGTAAGAAGGGTTTCTTAATTATAATAAAATATGTATGTAAATTTTCCAATAACCCGTATAGTGCAATGTTAAAGAGCCTGAAAAACTCGATATTTGAAATTTAATATCTCCGGAACTGTATTGTTCATAAATTTCGTTTTGCCACCAATCGATGCAGAAGTATTTAAATAATAATCTGTATAAATTTCAAAAAAATCCTAAGAAAACGCATTTGGTGGAACAACTACCTTATTTGAAAATTCATTTGTAGAGTGATCAGCTTACTATTAAAACAAAACCAATTTGTCTTCATCTAATGGAGTATTTCACCACATGAGAAATAACAGATAGTTACTAATTAAAAAAACCGATGATGAAAATCAAACCTTCGAAACCATGGTCTCTAACAAAAGAATTATATATATCTATTATCTATATGCATGGGTGTTTATTTATTTGCTTCCAGCAGAGGATAACCTCATTGATTTCTCTTTATGCGCTTATTACATACTGAATATAATATAATATAGATACTGAATAAATATTTATTTTCTACTGTATAGTGAGTTTTCAATAAATTAAAAAAATCATGTTTAAAAAGTAAAACAGACCCTATTAGTCTGTTTCTACGATGTCTGTACGTCTGTATGTCAGACCAATGTACCTCTTATACCAAATATTTTAATAAATTGTTATTTTTCCTTTTCAATCTATTGGCTTTGAAAAAATGTATATTTTTCTTTGATTTTGATTTTCAATATCTTAAGTTATCTGGATGTTGTTTTTTTGACTGTAGTTCGCTTAATGAAAGGTGAAAAAAAGAAAACGCGGTAATTATGTTGCAAGTTTTGCATCCATTGATTGCAGCGCGGCCTTAGAAAGGCCGAAGGCGGGATGGTTGGTTGGATGGTTAAAAAAAAAAGAAAAAAAAAAGTGAAGGTAGGAGAATGAAAAGGAGAGAGGAGAGCTCAATCCATAACTTGGTACCAACAGATTATCCTGCTGAAGAAAAATTAAACATCTTTCTTGAATGAAGATGAAAATTAGAGTAATATTTTTGTAATGATGCAGCCTCTTAAATATTTTGAAACACAAATCTTAAAAAAAAAACTCCAACCAAATTTCCTAACTAAAATCAGGAATAATATCTTATATTATTAAATGAGCAATTCTTGTATATATCGTATATCATGAGTTATTAGTCGTGTATAAATTTTAATTCGATTGAAATAATGGAAGAGGGTGTAAATTAGTCATGTCGCAAAATAAATATTTTAATTGTTCATATCTCGTCTTCCTTAAGTAGCAGAGGCTTGAAATTTGAAACCTAAGTTCTCTAGAGGCTACAATAAGTACTACAAGATTTTGGCTAAAATAGAAGTACCGAAAGTTGATGTTTACGTACGTAAGAATGTACCCCCCTCCTGCGTTTTGCAACCATACATCTCAGAGCTACGAAATTCGAAACTTAAGCTCGATACCTAATGAATACAGCAAGTTTTTGAAATCGGAACACCAGAAGTTGACATTTACATGAAAGATTTTTCACTGATTTTTTGATTTTCTCAAAAACCCCACTAACGATTAAAAAAAATCAGTAATTGAAAACCTCCTCCTTTTTTGAAGTCGGTTAAAAATTGGTGTACTTATCAAGTGTCATCAGTTATTAAGCTATTTAAAGGCAAAGAGCTACCGAGCATCGCTCGGTGCTCCAGGAACTGAATATTATAATTAATAAATTATCTATATTTACAGATAACATAAAAAAACATTTTTTATCGAAATTTTAATTATATATACCAGTATATAAATCTTTTTGTGATGATTTTGGAAGAAATAATAATTTTCGAGCACTATTGAAGGAGAGGAGGGCTTCTTGTATGCCCTGTAGAAGGAGGGAAGATCCTCCGAAATAACGGTTTTTAAGGGGTTGAAAATGACGTTTCAATAAATTCTTTTTAAACTAAAGATTTGAGCATTTTTCTTTGAAAATAATTGGAATTTTTTTCAAAAAATCAGCTCGGGTTCAGATTAACCAATGTATGAAAAAAAAAAAAAGAATTTAATCTTTAGGACAAATTCTAAGATTTTAGTAGAAATATTATTAAATTGCGATATCACAGGGGATTCATCCCCCCAGGAGTCGAACCTGAGAACTAACATGCTATCCGGGCAGTCAGCTCTCTGATATCGCAATTTAATAATATTTCTACTAAAATCTTAGAATTTGTCCTAAAGATTAAATTCTTCCCTCTTTTATAAATTCTTTATTCGGAATTTACTTTTCATTATCCTTGGGCTGTCTTTCTACATTTTTTTTAATAAAGATGTAATTGACATATTCGACATAATAGTACTTCAAAATTATTCGAGCGTACTGAGTATGCGCACTTGGCATTCCTGCTGAGAAATTAAAAAGTGCGCATGCTCTCTACGCATAAGTGGGGTACGAGGCTATTAAAATGAAATCGTTACAAGTTAACAAGGGAACATTTTGAAGGATCAAGTCAAGCTTTCATAATTGCAATAGCTTGCAGATAGCGAATCAGAATTTTCTGTTTCTCATTAGGGATAAATAGAAGAAAAAGTGAAAACGTATTTATGACTAAGTACACTCTCGAGCTGGAGAAATAAATTAAAAAAATAATAATAAAAGCTATTAAAATTTTATTTTATTAATTTGGGATAAATTCCCCCGGCAGGCAGGTGGGGAACAATCTTGAAAAAGTTTCCACTTTTTTCATCCAATCAATTTCACCTATTTACTTTAATAACTATCCTTTATCTAACGTTATCTATTGAACTTGTTTTCCATACCGTGAGATTAAACATCAGTAAACAAATTTCGCAGTGTACATGTATATTATATTAGAATAAATATGAAAGAAAAAGCAAGATATCTCGTTTGATTACAAAAAGATGTGAAACACTCAAATGGATCAACCAGCAAAAGATTAATAAATACCATGATTATGATTATTTATTATTAAATATACAAATAAACAATCTGACTACAATACGAAAGGAATTGTTGTTGTGTTTATGTTATCACTTGTAGGTATAGAGTAATTTTAATAACTTCAAATACAATTTTGAACAAACATCGCAGTTTAAATCGTTATTATTTCTATATATAACATATTTAAAATTCATTTAATTACTATGTCAAAATCAAAACAATACTACTAAAAATAAGTATGTCCCAAAAATATATAACAAGAATTAAAATGAATTTCACCATTTTGAAACCATTAAACCAAAATAAAGTATATTTTAAATTTGTCATCTAGAAATTATAATAGAAAATTAATTTACAGCACTTTGGAGGCTTTCGAAATGTGGTGCTACAGAAGAATGATGAATATCAATTGGATGGATAAAATTACAAATGAAGAAGTTCTTAGAAGAATCGGAGAAAAAAGAACCTTGTGGAGGAGTCTGAGGAAGAGAAGAGGTCAGATGATGGGGCACACACTGAGACATGGGGGACTGCTTAGGGATATCTTGGAGGGGGAGGTGGGAAAGAAAAGGGGAAGGGGAAGACCCAGATTAGAATATTTCAACCAAATAATTGGGGATATGGGATGCCAGAGAGGTCAAACAGCTGGCGGGGGACAGAGTCGAGTGGAGACGGATTGTTGCATCAAACCAGTCTTAGGACTGTATACTCGATGATGATGATGAAAAGAATAAAGAATCTGTATAAATTTTATAATTCTATTAAGAAAATTATTATATGAAAAGAAGTTGATGAACCAATAAATTAACCCATTTAACTACAAAAAATGGGGTCGGGTGGGCTAGTGGTTAACATGTCAGCCTGCTAACCAAGTGGACCCGGGTTCGAATCCGACTCGAGGCATCCGGCTGAAACCTGACCCTGGGGGAGGTAGAGACAAATTTAAAAAACTACAACTATCGTTTTCCTTTTCAAAACTACTCACTCCAAATAAATGGCTCTCATTTAAGGTACAAAAATATGAATAGATTAGCAACTAGAAAACAATTTTACAATTTGTACAAGGTTTTGCAGTCGTGTAGTGCTGTTTAATTAATTTCCTATTTGCTTAGATAAAAAAGTCTGCTGTAAGTTTGAAATTGTTTATGTAGGTAATACTCTCAGTTTAAAATTTTTGTTGATATTCATAATATACTTATACATTTTTTTGGATTAGACAAAAATATAAATAAAAATATCAGTATAATTAAAAACGTGGGAATTTTAGAGGAAAAAATATGTATTTAAAATAAAGCATTGTTTTTGCACTAATCACAGAGCTATATAACTTCACTGTTTAAATAAAACAATAATTATAATAAGTATTTGTAAAAAAAATGCAATTGACTAAAATCAATTAGTAAAAGGAAACATGGTAGACAAAGACAAGGAAATCCTGAAGAATGAGAAAGTAATGTGTAAAAACATTTTTATATGAAATTTCAAATTGAAAGAGAGCGTGAATTTATATTTTATATCTAAAATAAACTTTTTCGAACCGAGTAAATAGTTCTAAATAAAGATGACTTATCAAGATTCAACAGACCAAATACATGACAAGTATGTGAACAGAGAAGAGATAATTTAGTTAATTCTTATGCAGGTATGGTAATTTCTTGGTATTCTAATATGAAATTAAAAGGTTTGTTACTGAGAATAGCAGAGTTGTTGAATTTATAAGAATAAATCAGAGAGTGTCCTCTGCTTGGTATAAATAAATATATGGTACACATATATTAGGGTTTAGGGTGTCCCTTAAATTTGATTTTGCGGTGTGCCCGGCAAAATTGTGTCCCATTATGTTTAATAAGACAACAATGTGCAATATATAAGAATAAAAAAAAATGTTTTTTTTTAATTGAACACAGGAAAACAGTGTTTAGAGAAAAAACACTGTATTGGTATAAGTATATCATTTGAGCAGCCAGCAAAAGATGCCATTATTATGACTATTAATAAATATACCATACAAATAAACAATCAGACTAGGAAATGTTGTCTTTTTATAATCACTTGTGTAGTAATTTAACAACTTGAATACAATTTTGAACAAACAGTCTAAAAGTTAATCGTTAGAATAAATATTTCTCTAGATAATATATTTAATTATAAAAATTAAAATAATTGAAAAGCCCCAAATGCCATTATTTATGAAAAACTCATATATGGCGCCAGTAATTTCTAGTAATCCAAAATAAGGTCGCTTAAAATCGGTTAATAACGGTTTTTACTGTCTAGCCCGCTAAATTTTAAACAGATTTTTCCTCTATTGAAAAGTTTTATTTTTTGATAAGTGGTGTTTTTGCAAACAACGCCGTATTGTCACCTTAGAGTGTAAACCTGCTAACTCACAACAAGGAAATTTTACAGGACAGAGAAAAAACAAACAAAATTTAATATATTGTTATGGAAAGAAACTATTTTTCACATTTTTTTGTACAACTTACGATCGTAATTTTAAGTAGCAGTTTTACTTAGACGATGGTGCATTTCTTTTTCTTTTGAACGGTTTTAATATGTAATATATGATAAAAAATGGATTTAGCAGGTTTACACTCTAAGGCAGTGATTCTCAACCTTTTTTTTTCGTCACGGCACACTTTTAATAATTTAAAAATTTGACGGCATACTAACAATAAAATAAATTAATAGAATTTTATTTGGTTTATTGATTGATATACCTATAAAATTATCATAGGACATTCTACATCCTGTAAAATGTTACTACCTCTTTAGTTCAAATGATCCAATAAATATTTGGATTAAATGTAGTGTCAATTGATAAAGAAATGTAAAAAAAAATTTCAATTCTGGAGGGACCACTGCCTAGCAGTGGCGGCACACTTCAAGAATCTCGCGGCATACTGAAGTTCCGCGGCACAGTGGTTGAGATTCACTGCTCTAAGGTGACGATATTTATTTGTATAAACCAAAGTTACTCACTCTTTGATACCTTGAAATTTTTATTAAATATACGCCGAACGGAATACTTCACCAAAAAGCCGATGGTTTTCACCCTCCGTAATTGTTTTTACTATCTTATCTCCCAGCGTTTTGCCCCCCATTCTGTCTGCTTATCATCACGATGAGTGATTAATTGGATAGGTTTCAATTAAGCGAGAGCGCAGATTCCCTTCAGATGGCTGAATTCATCTCGAGGGCAAATAGCTGCGGAGAAATCTGGGAGCGGTCGGTTGTTCAGGTGTGCACCTGCACAGAAGAACAAGACCACGAAGAAGCCCGTTCGAACAACCGGCCCTTTTGAACGAGCCGCCGGTTCCTCGAAAGGCAAAAAACAACGCGGCTTGCTTGTTTTCATTAATAATCCTCCTGCTCATTATAAATCGGGAGAGAGAGAGAGAGAGAGGAGGGAAAAAAATACATCATAGGAAATACTTGGCTAAGTGTATCAAAATTATAGACTAAAGCAAAATAGTTGCCATTATTTGCATAACGTTATTTATTCAAGGAAACAGTTCTCATTAACCCTAGTTTAAAACAAGCCGAGAATTATGAGGGAGTTTTCCACTAAGTTTTAAACTAAACAATGGTTTTTGATCAATAAATAAATAATCTTAGCACGAAGATAAAGTATTGAATTCACTCGATTTTGATATTTGTATTTCGAGTTTAGAAAACTCTGAAACGTGGAGAAAAATAATTTTCATTCATGATTTTTTTCTATCTGTCTCTGGATTCAGATAACCACAATAACTCAAAAAGAAAAAGAAATTCGTTCGGATCTCAAAATATTTGTATTTTCAAAAGAAAGAACTAATTAGATTTTGGAATATCTAGCTTCAGAATTTTTATTTCAGAAATGTAGAAATTCTGAAAAAAAAAATCCAATTGTCATATGGAGAGCTTTGAACTCACGAAATACTTGGCTTAATGTATCAAAATTATAGGCTAATTATAAATATTTTCTGGGCTTTTAAACTTTAGAACTTATGTTTTAAAATTTTGATCGAAATGTTAAATGAAAAGCTTTCAGCCAATGAACAGAAATTTGGCAAAAGTTTGTATTACGAAGAAACATCTTTGTGCCAAGTTTCAGTTTTCTAATTCAAACCGATAGTTGACAAAAAAAAATTGACAATTCACCATAATTTACGGAGAGTGTAGGTAAATAGTCTTGTAAAAGTTTTCACTTTTCCATCAATTTAAACTTTTTCTATAAACAAATTTCTAAAAAAAATAATTGCCCTTTTTAAATTTAATATTTATTTTAATAAAAAATCGATTGTATGGGGACCACTTTTTAACAAGTGAAAAACTTTCTGGGAGGCATACCTATATTATACCAATGTTCTTATATTATTATTTTTTTTAAGCTGCAAAGCATGTGCGATTTATATTTATGTAAGAATATATTCTATTGATAATATATAGAGGTATATATTAAGGGTAGTTTACCTTTAAGCGGCTGCCCTCGGTGCTCGATGTAGACTTGGGTGTTTCTCGACACACACTGAAACGAAAAATAAGCATTCAAAAGACCTGTTACTCGATAAGATAATTTAGCTGGCCAATATTCCCTGAAATTTTTCGATAAAGAATCGTTAAAGAAATTCCCATATACATTTTTTATAATATTTAATAATTTCTACTATAATATTACATTTGTCTGATTAAGGGAGGGTAACTTGCTGGGCCGCATTGTTTTTAAACAATTCGAAAATTTTCAATTTTATTTATTTATTTATTTTATTTTACTTTTATTTTTTTGTTTATTGATGAACAGTGAGAAAAAAATCAGTTTAAAACATGATTTTTTTTGCATATCTATAGGAAGCCCGATATCCGCGATTACTCAAAAAATCTTATAAAGTTTATTCTGCTGGAAAAATGAATATATTTTCTAAATGAAAAAAAGAAGAAAATGAAACTTTTTTATGTCGTAATTTTAAATGTCTGGAAAAATATTATTTGATTGTTTTTTTTTATTTGTCTGGGTTAAGATACCCAAGATAATTAAAAAACGAAAGGTCGAAGCAAGTTAGTTCTGGTGCCAAAATGTTTGTATTTCCAAAATAAAGAATGATTAGATCTTTTGCTTTCTAGCTTCAGAATTCTCAAGTGAATAAAATGCCAAAAATTAGAAGAAAATTCAATCGATATATAGAGAGAGCTCTCGAAAAATACTTGTAGCTAATTGCTTGAAATTTAGCACACGATTTTGTACTAAAGTTCTGTACATTTCTGCAAGATTTCATCTTTCAAGCTCAAATTGTTCGCTGACAAAAAAAATTAAAAGGTTACAGAGTATTGAAATATTTTCGCTCTTTAAATACCAAGCTTTTAATTTCAACACCATCTTCAGAGCTATAAGTATAGTGATTTGAGTGTCTTAGAGTTAAAATAATAATAAAAATAATAAATTTAATTAAAAGTCAAACTCTCTAGAAAGTGAAAACTCTTTCAAAATTCGCGAATTTTAGCGATTTGGAAATATGTATTTTTATCAGCGAATTTTAATTGTGACATAGAGGTATCTACACTTTATTAATACAAACTTCATTATCAGATTTCTGCAACTACATTCTTTCGATATCTTCTCATACTACAATCGATCTAGTTTAGATATGAAACATTTTTTCATTCAGCTAGAAAGAAAGCACAAAATCTAATCATTCTTTATTTTGAAAATACAAACAATTTGGCACTAGAACGAAATTGTTTCGACCTTTCGTTTTTTAATGTATCTTGGGTTAAGATACCCTCTTATCCAGACAGATAAAAAACAATCAAATAATATATTTTCAAACATTTAATATTGTAAAAAAAAAAGTTTTAAAATTTTTAAGTTAGTTGTTTCACGACAATACTAGCAAAAAGTTAATGCTAGAGTATATAGAACAGACAATAAGGATTCATAATTCATAAGCCCAAAAGTTTTTGCTGTTTATGTACCACTACTAGCCCGATCCCGTGCTCGTTTGACAAATCTGGCAACACTCTCCGAGCTTGTATAAATTTTATCATAGAAATTTCAGATAAAGTACATTATAAAGGGAGATTTATAAAGCAAAAAGTTCTTAATAAACGATTGAAAGCTGTTGCGACAATGGATGAAGCGAAAAAACGTCAAAAAATTACTAAAGTTAACCCACTTTTTAGGTTAAATAGGTACATGCGTTGTTGCCAGCTTGTTTTTAGAGCAAATTTTTCATTATACATTTTTCATTATTATCTCAGAAACTGTGTTGTAACTATGAATTAAATTTTTCTTAAAAAATGTATTAGTTATTGTTTAATGTTGGTTTAGTTTTTTATAACAATGGTAATAAGAGTTTCTTAATTATAATTAAATATGTATGTACACTTTCCGATATCCCGTATAAGAGTCTGAAAAATTCTATCTTTGGAATTTAATATCTCCGGAACTATATTGTTCATGAATTTTGTTTTGCTACCAATCGATGCAGAAGTATTTACATAATAATCTATCTAAATTTCAAAAGAATCCTAAGAAACCGACCCCATATGGTGAAACAACTACCTTAATAGAATTAAATGTTTTATGTAATTTCAATACTGAATCCCGAGAGTAAGCATGCGCACCAAGTTAAATAATATTTATCTACTCTTATTAAACGAGCAAAAATTGTATATTTATTTGTATATATATTTGTTTATATATTTGTATCTTGGTTATATTTTGAAAACGACTCTACCGATTTTGATGAAAATCACGGGTTAGGGGTTTTTGGGGTGACAATTCGATCTGTCACGGTCTCATCTTCGACAAAATTGTTTTTGATGGGTTTTTTCGTAATCAAATTAATTATTCTCAGGTAGATAAATCCCATTCTTAGGATTTTAAAAAAGGTTTCCCTTTTCCTTTTGTACCCAGGCAGACAATGGGTTGCCTTAATTCATTGTTCTAAAAGGCCTTGAAGAAGTATTGTGATTGTGGATTTTAACATATTTTGTTCTCCATAAACGTTAGAAATATTAATGAACGTTTTATAATTGTTTTTATAAAGAACTTTATTTATTTACTAACTACTACTACTGGTAATAGAATAGAAAATAATCATGAATTTATTTAAAAATATATTTCGCATAAGCAGGTCTCAATTTTCTGAAAAAACAACACATTTTGATAGGTTTTATTTATTAACAATTGGATGAATAAAAATGAATCATATGGTTGAATCAAAACAGGTGCAGGAGGTGGGGTGCAGTGGTAGGGGATCCGGGGGTAGGCCGAGGTTTCGGGGGTGGGGGTACAGTGGGCGAATACTATATATATTTGTATTTTTTTTTAATTTGAAAACGGCTCTCAAATAAAAATCGACCTTTTTATCAGAATTTTAAATTAAAAATAATATTAAAATAAAGGTTTTAACTGAAGGAAGAAGTTACCGAGCATCGCTCGGTGCCTTCAGGTACTAATATTTAAAATATAATACTTCTAAATCTTAAGTTTTATACGATTTTATTGTTAGATTACAAGTTTCAACAAAAAATCGGATTTTGTAGTTCTCCAGGCCCGAAAACTAAAACTTTGATTGTTTAATTAGTAAATTAACTTACCTATTATTATTAACATTTCAAATAAGTATAATTAAAAACTTGGTAGGAAAATCACGCTGAGTAAAATAAAAAATTACTCAGCGGAAGAAAAATATAGTACGCCGCCTCTTAATCAATTTAAAACTAGATGAAAATAATTTTTAAAAGTTTTTCTAATTTAGAAATTGTTTTTTTTAGTCATTGTAATTTATATTATTATTCGAAAAACATAAATATCAACGGACTGGGTGAAGTCTCCTTGGAAGCCTGATTATGATCTACATTCTACATAATATATCAGAAAACCCAAGTATGGACTTTATTTTCTTAAATTTAAGCATAACTTACTTCAACGAAAACTCGAATTCATAGCTTTGTAGATAATTAATTAAAGGTTTAACACTCTACTTTAAATATCATAAAAAAAGGAAGCAGAGACTTTTATTATCATTATGAATTTTTCAAATATTTTTCATTTTAAGTAAAATGTATCCCTACATCTTTATTCAACATTCCTTTTTCCATTTTCGATTATACAATATTAGATTAATAAAAAGGGAAACTGCGGAAAGTTAGATTGCATTTCATTCAAATCAATTCACTTATTTCCTTTAATAGATTAGATTCAATCTCAAAAATTGATATCTATTGAAGTATATTAATAGATAAATCTAATTTTTTAAGAAATTGAAAAATTGTTAATAACAATAATAATAATAATTGTATTTTATATAAAAGAAAGGCAGAGAATGATGGATAAACATTACATAAAGCTTAATTACAATTTTTTTTTAAATGTACCTATATGTTGAAAGTGGCGGATCCTATATTCCTACAATATATACTACTCTTCTCTTACATTTATTTATTTATTACTCTTTCTTTTTCCCATATTCTTTTTCTATATCCAGGGCCGATGAGAGCTTTCGCGCGCCTCGGGGCTGAATTTTCATCGCTGCCCCCTCTTATTAAATATTTGCTAAAATATAAAAGTATATAGTATTTCATCATTCGCGTCCATAAATATTTTAAAATCCCAGGGAAGTGGAAAAAAAATTAAACAACAGAGTTAGTTATTCAATTTACCAGACGTTTCGTCACTTTATTGAGATTTCATCAGTGGCTCATTCAATATAACTCTTTGTCAAAAATCTCTCAACTAAAAGACAGCCAGTAACGAACATTTTCCATTAAAACACGATTAAAACATTTTAAAAACAATATTAGATTGTTTTGTCCACACATGTTGAGAGATTTTTGACAAAGAGTTATATTGAATGAGCCACTGATGAAGTCTCAATAAAGTGACGAAACGTCTGGTAAGTTTAATTTTTTGTCTACTTCCCTGCGATTTTAAAATATTTAATAAAAGTATATATATATTATTCATTTTTAACCCAAAAAGATTACAAAGAATCTACAACCGACATTAACAAATATTATACATGCGTGCAATAATGATATTTAATGTAAAATAAAAATTAATTATACTAAGTAAAAAAGGATTATAAAGCTTAAAATAATTTATTTGTCGAGCTCGCTGGGGCCCAGGGCTACAGCTCCTTGCCCTCCCGCCTTTCGTCAATGCCCACATAAGGCCGTTTTACACAGAATAATTATAATAACATTTTTTGTCAATTCCTTGTTGTTTAAAACAGTACCTTTACTCACAAATTTATTTCGAAAATTCTATCAATAAAAATATTCATTTTATATTCTCATGAATACTAAACATTAAGTCCTCGAGTATCTGTAAATGGAGAAAAATAAGTTCATTATGTATACAATTTCATTTATTAAATACTTATAATTTTTATAATTTAAATAAATTATTAAGTAATTAGGGGTATAATTTAAATAAACATTTTTTCTCACAATCTGACAAATTCATTTGAAATTTTGCTAGAAGTACACTCTCATATAGAACCGAGAAAAATCACCTCTCATCAGAATGCATCAGGTTTCGACATCTAATTTCAGAGTCTTTCGATTGGCGATAATCAGCAACCGCTTGGGGCGCTCGCTATAGATATATATAACAATTGAGCGGAGAAAAGTTGTTGTTCACCGATATCTACCTGCCAATAGATTTCAGAGGGAGGGGGGTAAATTCGCACTACCTTATTAATTCTATATATCTTGAATAGATGTCACCTGATCGTGATATTATCCATGAGAACATTAAAGGTTCCTGAAATATTTTTTTTATCCCAATCAAGGTATCAACACATCCGTTTCGAAACTTCAAAAGTAGAGGAGGAATATGATTTAACATAGTATCCATAAATTATTAAGTATTTTTGTCTTTATTTTATTCACTCATTGAAATAATATTTCAAATCTGTTTACTGTAGTAATGCCTAACATCAATTTTATATATATTACTCTGGGTACACCCCATTTAGTCAGATTATGTGATTATTATTTTTTATTTATATACTTTTGTGTGTGAGAGAAAATGTTTAAATTTACGTAGGGATTAGATTTTTGCAGGTGAGACGGGATTGAACCCAGTCCTTCTGCTCCGTAGACGTAACTCTCGGACGAAATCAGACCCAAAAGTCTACGATAAACTACCCAATTTCGTTTTTTAAATGCAAAAAGAATTTTAATTGTAATTTATGGTGATAGAGAACACTATTTAAAATCATTTCAAAAATTCTGAATTTCCGTTATAATAATTCTATTTCTAACCCAAAGAAAAAGTTCATTCAAGTTGGGTGTATCAATGATTATATTTCTAAATGCTTTTACTAACATTAATAATAATGCTAGTTATTAATTAATTACTTAATTAATACAGCCAATTCTTTAGATTAGACTACTGTGGCCTTAATGGGATATAGCCTTAATCTTTAACTATTATTAGTCAGCATTCGTTGAATTTCACTTAGTTATAATAGATGAGCGGATATGATGTTAATCCACTGTAAAACGTACTAATAATAATATTATTATATATATTATATGACCTTGAGCTTAAATACCATAATTATATCTGTCTATATCTATTTAATTGATGGCAATTGTATATTACCCAATACATCACTGCATAAACATTTGTTTTTCAATATATTATCTACTCAACTCTCTTTTAAAACAATAATAAATATAAAAATGATTAATGAATTCTACTAATGATTAAAAAGAAAACATTAAAAAAGAAACTGCTAAATATTTAACTTTTTGATTTATTAAATGTGACAGGACATATGTATCTACATGATACATAATAGAAGCAACAAGTACCTATACATTTTACGTACTACTAAAAACACATTTAATATGAGTAATTAACTATCAGCGGAAGAAATCTTCGATGGCCTTATTGGGAACATGTCCTATTTTTGTTTTTGTTTTTTTCAATTTCACCTTCAAATCTCGAAAACACCATCATTCATTTGAAATAAAAAAAATAAAAACACGGTACACTTTCCGCATATTATAGTTATTTGGTATTTTTTCTAGGGGGACAAGTTTAGAATAAAAAGCCGAAACTTGCCAGAAAGGTGTGCAAAGTTTTCGACCAAATTTCAGCTCTTTAGATGCAATAGAGCACTAATCAATCAAGGATTCGATTTTTTATTTTATTTTTTAATTTCTTACCCAAAAGTACAAAACATAATTGTTTTTTAGTTTTGGAAATACATACGTTTGTACTCTATAAATAACTTTCTACGTTCTTGAGTTATTTCCAAAATCGAAACCCAATCCAGACAGACACATGAACATACAGAAATATTAAACACTGATTTTTCTAGAAGGAAAAAGTGAAAACATATTTAACACTTAGTATACTCTCCGCAAATTGATTAGTTGAGTAAGTACAATTTGAGGTTAGAAACTGAAGGTTTTCATTCTAGAGCTCCTTCAATTTTTACCATTTTCTGCACTTTTACCTAAATGTTATCTAACCATAAATTCTAAAATCTAATCAGTTTTTCATTTTACAAATATAAACATTTTGGTAACAGAAATATCTTTCTACGACCTTCCATTTTTGAATTAATGGGAGTGGAATTCAGACGCACAGAAAAAAAACTTTGCTTTAAAATTATTTTTCTCTGTGGATTTTAGACTTTTCGAAAATAAAAAATTTTAGATGCTGCCCCCACGGCTTACCCCCGCCGACCGTACCGATTAATAGAAAGTCATCTTAGTAAATTGAATTAGTTGCAAGAGTCTTTTTTCAATTTCCGACTTTTTATAATATTAATTAATATCTCGATGGTATTTTATTCGGATAATAAATATGAAGTAACACGAAAATTATAAAAATAATGAAATGATTAACTACAATGTCATCATCATTAGAGAAATAGATAATTATCAACAATCCTTCAAAAGATATTGAAAAATTCCTAAAGGGAATTGTAAACAAAATCATCGATCATGCCGGCGATGATTGCCAAATGCAACAATAAATAGAAAGATAGATTGAAATTACCGCAATGTTTTTTCAAGATACCTTTTGTGGTACAGACGGAATTTCATCTCATTAATCATTTATTCTGAAAATTTATAAAAGAATATAAATGTTTATCTATCATGTAATTTCTCATTTAAGAATGACCTTTGAGTATTTACACGTAATATTACATTCTATTACTTACCTATAATCTATCTCATATTGGGTTAAGAAAAGAAAAATGTTTAATAAATATTTTCTTTCTTTCTTATGGACAACCATAAGTATGTGTTACCATTTGTTGAAGAATTGCCTCTTTAAATAGAAAAATCAGAGGAAGGAAATGTCAAAATTTACCAAAACTCGATACCTACCCTTTCAGCAAATTTTGATGATTTGGCAATTTTCTGACAGAAAATAGTTTGAGTTAAAAATTTAAAACTTGTCAGCAGAGTTTCAGCTCATTAGCTTAGCTCCCCATATAAAAATTTATTTTTGTTCTCTGTTTTTCTCAACTAAAATTTTTTATTATTGTCATTGTGAAAATTGGAATCTAGGCAGACAGATAAAAATCATGCTTTGAACATTTCTGAGAATATTCAAACTCCCCAGGTGTCCAGCAGGCTTAACTTGCTAAGAATAGCAAGTAAAAGGTAAAGTTTTCAAAAAGATTAGACATTGCTTTAAACAAAAACTAATTAAAATTGAATTTTGATTCAACAATCTAGTTCAATTATTATGATGTACTGTCATATCGAATCTTGTTTGAACTAAACACAGTTATAAATTCATCATTTACAATTTCTTAAATAATTTATTCTCCTACATGCTTGAAATCTAATTACAATTGAAATCATTTATAATATTAATAAATAATTATGCAATTAGTTCTTTGTTTCTCTGTAATTACTTTAAAATATGAAGATGTTACAGATGAAGGGCATCGTGCTTTAAAGAAAATACGTAAAAATAGAGTTACTTATTATAAGTTCTCGATAGGGTTAGTGAAAATAAATTTTTGAATAAGAATTTCGTGAAGAAAAGAGCTTAGTTGATAAGCCACACGCTTCATTGGTGATATTTCAGTGAGTGAAAGAGAACAAAGAATTGGAATATTGAGACATGATTTGATAATCAATTCTAAAACTGGTTTGATACTACTTACTTGCCTCGCCTGATTCTATGCAATGACAATTTTTTCACTTCTAGATGTTCTACATTCTATAATATCCTTAATTATCTAGGGAACATACTTAAAACTAGCCCATTTCCTTCCCTTTTTCATAACACCCTCCAAAATATCCCTTAGCAATCCCTCACTTTTCAATGTGTTTTTCTCTTTCCCAAAGTTCTAATTCATTTCTAATTAATTTAATTTTCAATAGTCTCTTCTAGCATCACATTTCACAAACATTTATCTGTCTCTCTTATCGTCCAGGTTTCAGTCACATACAGCACAATAATGACCTGGGTTATATTTTTCCCCCGGTTAATGTTTGGTATAATAAAACTTTTAGAATTGTTTTGGAATAGAATTAAGAGTAAGCAAACTATTCCGTCAAACCGGTCTTTTAAACTATATACAGATGTCATTCAGATAATTTATTCCTCCACTATCAGAGTAGATCTAATGAATATTTTAGTTTAAGATATTCTACCATGTCTTCAGTAATTATTACCAATAATAATCCAATTCCAAGAATAAACTCAACACTCATCATCATCACTATTAGAAAGATAAAAAGGAAAAAGCATAAGAGTTTATACTAATAATCAAGAGATTTTTAAAGTCTTTAGAATACATTGAAAGTTGTAACTTTACAGAAAAGTTGCTCTCTTTTAAATAGCCCATTAATTTATAGTTTGTCAGAAATATTTATAGCATGAAAATATTTACGAGTTTAGTGCACATGCTTAAAAATAACGAACTAAGGGACTATCCCAACATTTATTGTATTCTGAAATGTGTATATAAAGTTGGCTCAGAAGCTAAGCTGTGGGTGTGCAGAAATGTTTCAATATAGAATATACATCAGTATAATTTTTGTGTGCCTGTATGGTTCGGATCATTCCACATGAATTGAGTTTTGAAAGCACAAATTGGTCTTTGAAACAAGATATCACTTGTCATCTTTAAGTGATAGTTGCTGGTTGTCAATCAAAAGTGCAATGACTACAAATTCACGCGGAAGAAACCCCCAAGCATGAACCAGAACAACTGCGGAAACATTGAACTAATCATACACGATATATATCTGCGTACTGTGACGATATTTTAATAGATTTAAAACGACGTTACATGTTTTTTATTTAAATTTATATGATAGCTGATAAGGTCGATTCGTTTTGATGTCATTAATTTTGTTTGTATTATTTATTAATCACTATTATCTATTCTATTATAATATAATGCAATTCTATTTAATATGGATTGGAAAATAAATAAATTCTAGTAAAATCAATAAATTGTCGTACAATTTGAATTTCTCCATTTGGATTGAATAATTAATTAAAAGGAAATTCTCAAAAAGGAAATAAATTGCATTATGAAATGCATGGATAATGATTATTATAAAATGCTATTTTACCATAATTATTAAATATAATAAATTTTACATAATTTGTAATATAAATTTCTCTAAATTGTTAAGAATTTCATATTTTTTTTATTTTGATTCATCCGCTTGTTGCTCTTTTACTCGGTCTTTATAATAAGAATAAATAATTATATTATTTATTATAAGAGGTATTTTATTTTGGTTTACAATGATGGCCAATTTTTTACATTATTTTGGCATTCTCTTCCTTCATCAGAACCTCTCGCATCTCCTATTCATATTTTTTTAGTTTTATTTATTTATTTTGTTGCTTAATTTTTTGAATCTGAAACCACTCAAAGTTCATTCTGTTCTGGTGCCAAATTGTTTCTATTTCTAAAATAAAGAACAGATAGAATTTTCATTTGTAGTATAAATCGAGTATTTATATCGCTATGCATAAGGATAAATAAATTAATCCGGGAAAATCAAATAAAAAACTTACGTTTGATAAAATTCGCATATTATTTTTGTTTTTTATTGTACTTGTCTTTAATCTTAAAGATTCGATTATCTCCAAATTTTCTTAAATTTGCTACTGAGATTGGGTTTTTTCTTTCAAAGTTTAGTTTCTTAAAACGCAGAAAAATCACAAAAAAACGTATTAGCTAATGACCTACAATTTTTCACACAAATGTTTATTAGTAAACTGCATATTTATACAAAAGTTTCAATTTTCTCGCTTAAACCAATTGGTGACAAAAAAATTACCTAAATTTGCTTAAATTTGCAGATAGGGTTAAAGCACTGATTCTCTATTCTGAAGCGCTATATTTCAAAGGGGAGTGCGCAGTTTTGAATCAAAGTATAAATTTTGAGATTAATGAACGCGTTTTCGATGTATAAATGGATTAAAAAAATATTTATATTTAATTTGATCTTACAAGAGATGAACAAGAATTCTTAATATAAACTTATAAATATTGTGACAGTGGATTAAAACAGGCATTGAAACACAATATTTTGTGCATACTAATCATTACTCGGTACGCCCGGAAAGCAGGTTCATTGTGTTTAAAAATTTCTGAAACCTGAAGAAAAATAATTTCCAAACATGATTTTTTTCTGTCTGAATCTGTTAAAATGTGAATTCTAAAACCCACGAAAGTTCGAAGAAAGTTTGGTCTTGTGCGAGAATGTTTGTATTTCCAATGCAAAAATTGAATAAATTTACGGCTTTCTAATTTTAGAACTTCTGATTCAAAAATATAATTGAATTAACAAATCAGAGGAAAAAATAAAACAATTAAACTACGTGTTAAATCATACGACCAATCGCAAAGTTTAACGCAACAATAAATTATCCGTATGATTTAAGAAGGTGTTTAATTGATTCCTTTTTTCCTCTGATTTGTTACATCTAATTATATTTAAGCTTATTATAATTTATTACTACGGCGCCTCTGGTCTGAGACCGTACCGGGTCTTGAAGAAATTTTCACTTTTTTTCTCCAATTTTCTTTTGTATTTTGGTTTACTATGGGACTTAAGGAAGCATATTTATTTATTTTATTATTTCAAAAAGTTATGTTGTTATGAAAATTGAGGTGGTAGGGGAACGACAATTTTTTATGAAAGAAATGAGAGGGGTTTTTTTTTGTTTTTTTCCTGTAATTTAAATTTAGGGGACCCTGAAACATAAAAATCTGAAAAATCTCAACTTCGCGAAAACAACATCCGTTTCTATTTGTTGTGTAATGAAAATAAATAATTGAATAAACATAATCAAACACTTGAAAAGTAGAAGCTGAAGAGAAGAGATATCGAGTGATCGTTTACCGTTAGCGAGAGAGTAATGGGTGAGTAGTTTGTATGTGTGATAATAATTTAATCAATGAGTTCTCACGAAACACCTTCAAGAGAGAGAGAGAGGAGAGACTGGGCTAAATACTTTAGAACGAAAGAATTTATATTTTTATATTTTTTTAATTGAAGCAATTTCCGGGATGAGACGTCGACCGGCGGCGGACTTACCTCTTCGGGAAAAAATTCCACGGACCACCTTGAAGATGCTGAGCAGAGGAGAAAGAACGAGTCGGTCGTGCTAAGAGCACATTAACAAGATGTCGTAAAAATAAACAAAATATGACTCAGGCAAACTCAACGAATATATATTGCCAGTTGAGCAGAAAAGGCAGAAGCAATTTGTTCTATTCAACGTGTTCAGTTTTTTACTTTATTTAAATTACTTTTTTTTCTAGTAATTTATCATATAAATCAAAATTGTATTAAATCGATTAATATACAATTTTTTAGAATTGAGTTAAGAAAAAACTGCGAGCTCTGACCGGAAATCGAACCCAAGCCTCTTGATTTGCATAGAAATGACCCTGTAAAATTATTTCTATCTAGCTTATATTTCACAATTTTTAAAAATTAAAAAAGTTGTTTATGACAGTGTTCTGCAAACTTCTTGTGTTTAAGGTACACGTACCAAATCAAGAAATTTTAGACCAGGCTTGTCCAACCCGAGGCCCAAGATGGCTATCAATGTGGATCGACAAAAAATCGCGAACTTACAAACTTTATGAGATTGCGACTAAAAATTCCAGTGATATTACTAAAAATACAATATTTTTAACTTGCTATTAATTTATGAGTAATGAATTTTTGAATTTAACACATTATTTTGCAATGAGATATTCATAAAGTGATTCTTAAATAATTTTATTTATTCAAGTATCTATTTTCTTTTTTTTAATGATATTGATGTGAGAAGGAGTTACACCAGAAGGTGCATCCTCTAAAGACCAGTGTGGAATGGCCCCTCCATCGTAAAAAGAACATAGTTGAAGGAAAGAAGCCGGGATCACGAGCCAAATCTCAGAAAGTTAGATACAATCCAATTTACTAAGTTTTTTAAGGGCTTCGAGCAGTGGTAAATTCTCCCCACGATAAATTAGGTTAAATTTATCTCCCACTTAAAATTTTCAAGTATGAAGCACACAAAAATGAAGCTAGATTCAAAATATTTGATCAGCATTTTGAGAGTTATTAAGGAATTTGGTGTTGGTACTTGGTGAAACATTTTTTAAAATTATTGGATAAAAATACTTGGTAGGTTTCACATTATCATCATTTTGAGAATTCACTGAAAATTCCTTTGAGCCAAATATCGATGGATTTATGTCCCCAAAACAATGACAAACTTCTCACTATAATTTTATGTTGCTGATTTGCCTCTTACTTTTATAATAATAAATTTATAAAGTAACAAAGCTTCATTTTTTAAGTATATTAAGTACATCTTCTACAAAAAAGATAGTTAATAATCTATATAATAAAAATGAATTTCTGTTTCTTCGTAAGCGCAGATCTCTCAAATGCCAGGACCGATTTGGCTAATTTTTTTTAAAAAAAATGTTCGTAATAGTCCAATTCAGGTTAATACGTAAAAAAAATTGGAAATGTTGCCCGGAAAATTGGAAAATTCAGGAAAAACAAAAAAAAATTCAGGTTAGCCAACATAGCTTGTCAAACAATAAAAGAACTAAACTAGCAAAAAAACAAGTGTTGGCTGCCCTGTTTGTAAGGTTTTTGAGTGTCATTCATTCTCAATAGTTCTAACTACATTATCCCCGAAGGCGGGCCTTGAAGCTAATCTAGAAATAAAAACTTTATTATTTTTTAGCACATAATTTTACTTTTCGTAAATTTTATACTTGAAAATAGCTTCTCGTATATGTAAATACATACCTACAAACCTACATACTTACAAAAAGTAATATTATGTATTAGTATCTGTTTATATTTTTTCTTGGCTAGATAATTAATATAAAATTCTAATAGAGACAATATTCAATTTTTCTTTCAGATCGGTATCTAATTGTTGTTCCAGAACATTCAATCAGAAAGTTTGCAAGTAGAAAATTTATTTTCAAGGAAAATGGATTCGAAAATTGACCAAAATGATGATTATTTTTTCTGAAATCTTGAAATCTAGTTCCAGATGCAAAATTTAAAATTTTATTTTTCGAAAACTTCACAGTAGATTTTCAGATTTCTTATTTTAGAGAAAAAAAATTATCAGGCCAAATTGTTGTGTGTTTTCCAGTATCTACATATAAATCTCAATGTTTTATGGAATTTTATGACTTTATATCGGGCCACGGGTTGGATAGCCTTGGTTTAAATCGAATGGGATTAAAGAAAGATATGAGGAATGATAATTTATTTTTTGAAAGGGTCATGTATATAATAATCCCTGACTATCCATTGTCTATTGACATGTAAGAACGTCCAAAGATTTAAAAGACAAGTCCTGACAAGTTTTAGTCCAGGAGAGAAATTATCAATTAATTATGATTGTTAAAGAAAACCCCAATTCCTTGTATATAGTTGAGCTTATAATTTTGCTTATAGTGAATTTTATTCTTGAAAAAAGCTTCACGTATTGTACAAATGTACATTCATTTTTCGAAAAATGGAATAAATATATCTCTACCTATAAATCTCAATTTTTAAGGAAGTTTATGACTTTATGTTGGGCCTCACTCATTGCAGTGCTGGGCCGTATGCGGCTCGCGGGCCAAGGGTTGGACAGCCCTTATTTATAAGCACAAATCAATAAGGTTAACCTCTGCTTGATGCGAATAACATATACCTAAACTAAATATAAATAAATACAAACCTTTTAAAAAACAATTTTCGAACGTTTTTTAAAGTATTTATTTATATTATAAAACAATCAATAATTTTTTTTCAACTTATGAATGAATAGATATATCTAATTTATTTATTAGAGACTATAGTTTCTAAGGTTTGATCTTCAGTATTTTTAATTAGAAATTTTCAATCTGTTATTTCTCATGGGGCATGGGTTTAAATACCCGATTGGATGTAATTAAATTTGTTTGAATGTTGTTAGACTTCGTGGTTGTGATGAAACTGTATGTACAAAATTTATATGAAGCTACTATTTTTATTTTTGACAAGGCTTGGTTCGATCACATATGTGAACCGGATTTTGTATATAACTACCAATTAACTGAAGATGGCCAAACAAATTCAGGCCGAAACGTTTTATTCAGCGTGTTTTATTGAACCCAGCGCATCCAACTTTGGCTGATACCTCCTCCTTCATCTCTATATGAATTTGTTTTACTATAATACTAAGCTGGTGATTTCACTCAGGATTTTATCTAATTTATTAGATTAATTTACTTTTATTTATTTATTATTATTTTTTTTAATTATCTAAATTTTATATATAACAATAAAGGAAACCCTATAACTACAAAATACTAATTCGAAGTTACCTGGACTAATGCAGGAAAAAAAGATGGTGACCCAACTTTGGCATTTTATATACATATTTTACTCTCGATTGGTAATATATTTACCAGGAAACTCGATAACTACATTTATGTAATAAAATTAACAACTTTAATTTTTTATTAAAAATAGCTATGCAGGGAAATTGGATGTCGACCCTATCAAGTTTTGTTTATTAATACATTATATTATCAAAATATTAATTTCATTAGGAAACTCGATAGGTGAAGATCGATCTAAGTCGGAATCTTAGACTATAATGAAATTATATTCTAAAAATAGTGTATTTTGATTTAATAAATATGCCTTGATCGTGTTACTATATGTAAATCACGTGGTGATGAATTAGTATACTTTTCCTTTGTCCACTACAACACATGACCATTCTAAATTTTGTTTTTAATAAATTAATTAAAATTAGAATTTGAAATGATTTAATCATCTTCATTGAATATATGGACTTTAAGAAGTTGGAGAAGATAAGCTTGATGATAAATGTGTTTGAAAAGTAGCTTCATAAAATTTAAATTCTTAAAAAGCTGCCAAGTATTTCGCCGAAAATCACGGTCGTCCAATTTGAAAGGATTTCGCCTTTTGCCGCCTGCAGCTTAGATAATATCCACGAGAACTTGATGAGTTGGTTGACTATCTTGCAGGCGCTCAAGGCTGTAATTCACTATTCTATTTCCCTCGGCAATTAAGATGAACTTACACACTAGACATCTCTATCAAATGCACGCAGAGAATCTCTCTTAAGTCACACAGGTGCTAAGGATTCTTATAGGTGTTAAATAATAACAAAATCTTATTTTTAATTCAAATGGTGGTTTAAATTAATCCAAATATTTCGGAAACTTTACAGTATTCATAAGTAGGTTATAATGAAAGGCAGTCCAAATTGTTTAAATTGTTTATTCTAATTCCGACGTTTCGGAGACCTTTTCTCTCCTTCTTCAGGGTATTGAATAGTTATTGATGGGTGAGTATGTTGTTATCCACAAAGAGAAACAAAGAGGTTGTCCTCTGCTTGATGCAAATAAACATACACACATATATATCGAGATGATATATCTGTATATATATATATTATTTATTTGTTTGAGACTATAGCTTCGAAGACTTGGCTTCATCATCAGTCTTTTTTAATTATAAATGTTGTTTTTCATGGAGTCAATATCGTATGGATATTGAAAATTTGATGTTCCTTCACTCGTGGTCAGCTTAGAATGTGTGTATGCTTATTTGCATCAAGCAGAGGACAACCTCTTTGTTTCTCTTTGTGAATCAACAACTCTGCTACTCTCGGCAAAATAAAAACTTTTCAGAGTATGTTGTTATCAGTGAAAAGAGAGACAAATGGGAGTCGAGTTATACTCACCCATCAATAACTAATCAATACACTGAAGAAGGAGAGAAAAGTTCTCCGAAACGTCGGAATTTGAATAAAAAATTTAAATAATTTGGACTGCCTTTCATTATAACCTACTTATTTCGCTTACCAGTCTGTCTTTCTAAGAAAATAAATAAAATTATATACAGTATTCCTTCTTACTAGACCTTGGAGCAAAATACAATAGGTGTTAGTTAAAGTTTACAAATTATATTCTAGTCTAGTCTTATAATCGAGAGTTCTACGATAAGTGGGTTACATTTCAAATGTTCTCGTGCTTTTTCCGAAAATATAAAAATACCCAAAAAAATCAAAATAATTTTCCTCGAAATTATGATTGATAAATCAGGCCTAATATAGAATAAAAATTTCTCATTTAGTTAATTTTACTAGGCATTCTCAGTGGGCAAAAGCCCGGCCGGAGTATTGAAATGACTCAAAGATTTACAATTAACGAAATGAAATTTGACAAAAAAAAGTCTACATTAAAAGCTAGACTTTTCCACTTTCACTTTTCGTCGAATTTAATTACTATGATCTCAGGGAATAACAAGTGAGAGGTGTTGAAACGTTAGAAGCGTACATTCATGGACAGATTAGAGCAGGACAGGACCAGAAACATGATAGACTCAATATTTTTACACCAAAAATCCTTCAAAAGCATTATTAATTACCATGGAATTTATTATTTGAGAGATGACCACAAAATCGTGTATCTAATATTTTTCTAATCCAGGAAATAACTCAAACATTTCAAGGTTATCTTGAAAAATATATCGAATTTGAACTTCTCAATTAAAAACAATATCGAAAGTAAATAACTCACCGAGTGAGTTTAACGTACACCTGCCTTCATGTATTATAATTATATAGGTACTTTTAATTCTATTTCTATATAACAGTAAGTAATGATCAGCTCTGCCTATACTGACAATCCCATCTACTCTTGAGTATTATAACCGTCGCATTTCTAACGAAGGTCAACAAATAATACATATATATTATACCTAAGTGGCGCGGTCCATGGATGCTGTGAATGCAACCCATCCCGCAAATTCCAAAATGTCAAGAGTATTTTCATCAGTTTTTTATTCGAAAATTTGTAAAATTTTAAAAACACTTTCAATAAATACTATACAACAAATTCATTTAATTTTATATAAAATTTAGAATGTACGGAGCTAAAAAAACGTTAGCAAATTTAAAGAATATGAAAAAAATAATCCAGATTTCCTATTCAGCTATATTGTGGAAAATACATTTATTTGATGAGGTTAAAAAGTGAATTAATTTACATATACTCGTCCCATGATTTTCATTTAAAATCTATAAATTGTATTATAAAAATTAATCGTGAAAGATGAACTAAAAGATTGAAGGAGACAATTAAAGAGTGTGTCTTCTGCTGGAATTATAAATTTTATTTATTTATAATGAGACTATAGTTCAGAAACTTTAAAATTAAAATTCAAAATTTTAGGATATGAAACTATTTTCAAATCCTCTAGAACATTGGGATCTGATATTAGCAATAATAAGAAAGACACAATTCAAAAAATGGACCAAAAAGGTGTCTATTCCATAACATGTGTAGAATGTGATTCGACCTATATTATAGGAAAAACATAACGAAATTTAAACACACGCATTTCGGAACACAAAAGAGTTTTTAAAGGGGGTTCGGGGCATAGTGCATTTGCAGACCATTTAATCTCCGAGAAACATTGTTTTCCAGATGAATCAAATATTAAATTAATTAGATCAGAATTAGATCCCTCAAAAATAAGTATTTTCGAATCGTTAGAAATTTTAAAATCATACAATAATTCACCAAAAAAATTCTTAAATCGGAAAATAGAAATTCCCGAAAGCTTTATTTTAAAAATAGCCTCTAAAATAAAAACTTCATGAACGCCACCTACAGCCAAAATAATAAAACAAGTATAAATTTCAATTCTTAACTTGCCCACACTGAACAATTTCTTAACCTAACCACATGAAAGAGTTCAACCTTTCATTCATAAATATAATTCCTGTGAATCCATTGTAATAGACTGATGAAAAGGGCAAAGCCCTCGAAACTATAGTCTCGTTATAAATAAATAAAATTTATAATTCCAGCAGAAGACACACTCTTTTATTGTCTCCTTCAATATATAAAAATTCTGCTACTCTCGGCAAAAAAACTTTCAATTGAACTAAAAGATGTTTAGGCAAAAGTATTTGCTTTAATGAAGTCAATTGAATATTCTCTCGATGTCTATAACGAGTATCGTTTTGGTCCGAGTGCAAAAGGCCATTCCTAGAATAATAGAAATTAAGAAATTAATCTCTAATAGTCTGAAACAGGTTCGAACTTGTATTTGACAGGCTTGAACTTGTATTTGTCAGATTCTAATGAAAGAATCGCTCACCCGCACATTAAATAATAAAAAAGTGAATTTTTTTCAAAACTCGGTACACTAGAGCTGCATTAGTAATGATTAATAAACTTAAATATAATTTCATCAGTTTATTTTTTTTTACTTCCCTATGCAAAGCAGATCCTACCCTTGTCCCTATTTACCAACACTGACCTTGCTGAAAGTAAGTAGAAAAGTTTTGATTTCTTTCTGAACTCTTATGTGAAAAGTTCCTTTATAGTATGTAAGTTGGCCACTACTGGGTTAGAGTGTTTGACTAATTTAATTTTATTTATTTTCTTAGAAAGACGGACTGGAAAGCGAAATAAGTAGGTTATAATGAAAGGGAGTCCTTAAATTATTTAAATTTTATTCAATTTCTGACGTTTCGGAGACTTTTTTTACTATTTTCAACTATTTTATAACTAATCAATACCCTGAAGAAGGAGAGAAAAAGTCTGAAAAGTCGGAAATTGAATAAAATTTAAATAATTTATGGACTGCCTTTCATTGTAACCTACTTGTTTGACTAATATTTATTAAATATTTAATATAGATGTTTTGATTAATAATGAATTTATCAAGCTTTAAAATTATTAATAGTATGGAAGAGGGCGACTAGAAGTTAAAGGGCAAGTTATTACAAGTCCTCTAACTTCACTTATTTAAGTTAACAGAAATCAAACCCGAAACCTTTACTCAATGTTTCCTTTCATCTATGGTTAAAATATAAAATTTATACTAATTTCCTTCCGTATGGGTAAGCTGATATTATTTCCATCTCTTAAAAAATAAAATATAAATGTATATCCCTAAAAATTCTTATTAGACAGTAGATTAACGTTTACAAAGGTTTTCTTTTAATAAATACCCTGCAAAACGCAAAAGAAAAATAAATAAATAAAATGAGAAAATTGTATCAAATTACCCCCTCTCCCCTACGTACTTAATAAAAGGATTCTTTTAGTTTTATGTTATTTAATTTCTCAAAAAAGCCTGAAAATGTTTTTTGAAATTTATATTGAAAGGGAGGCCTACTTTTTGTTGGGAATAATGTATAATTGATTTTTGTATTATTAAATAATTATTTTTAGAAAAATATCAAGAGCAAATATTTAAAGAAAATCGAAGTAGCTTTTAATTTCACTATAAAACAACTAAATAGGACATTTTCTACTGAAATTCTTATTGTAGATCGCATACAAAATTTGAACACAGGACTAACTACAATTAATAAGCTGATAATAATTTGCGAAAAATGATTTTTTCTGAGAAATTATTTATTTATCTTACAGCCATTTATTTATATAGTAAAAGAAGCCTTTTTGTAGTAGACCTTACTAGTGATATGCCAAGATATTTTTGTTTTTTCGTAGAAAATAATATAGCCATTTTTGTGAAAATTAAGCAGTGAAATATTAAAGTACATAGTATATACTATATATTCTAAAAAAAATTAATTTAAAAATCAGTCCAGGAATTTTCTTTCTTTTTACCCAAACTTCTAAATTCGAGATATCATAATTATAAGTTATCTAGTCGAAAGAATTATAACATACTCTTAAATAGATCCTAGACACTGATATTTTTTACTTTACCATACAGGGTATGGTCAAGTATTGTAATCGCGAATGAAAAAAATGTTGTTTTTTGGCTTCTTTTTTTCGAAATATCTCAAAAATGGCTGAAACTACTTATTATGATTAAAAATTTGGGCGAAACCATGCCATTTCGGTCTACAAAATAGCCCTAATAAGTGAACGCACTTCTTCGAAAACTATTGTGAATACGAAACCAAAGGGGAGGGTCAAAAAATGAAAATCTGCCCTTAGACCAAACTCAAACAAATATTGTATACATAATCAGTGGACCCCCAGAAGACTAAAAGTTTGATCCAAGGGACTAGATTTTCATTTTTGACCCCCCTCCTCTAAATGATTATAAATGATTTTATTAAATATGAAATATAAGAGAGGGAAGGATTAGATTTTGGTGCACATCGACCCAATATTAAGGGGGGGGGGGGGGGCCAACATGATTATAAATAATTTTATTAAATATAAGTGAGGGGCCAGGCGTATGGTAAAGTCATGTGGATGGCCACATTAGATTATTAAAAGCAGTTTTTGAAATCACAGGACCTTGAAATGAAAAGTTACATATGTAAAAAAATTTACATACAATACTTCATATTACGTATGATGAACTAAAAAAGATGAAAGGGAATCAATGTTCAATTTCTGGTTGATTCTTCTGCCCTCTATCACTTGCTCAAAAGCTGATTCTTAATGAGAGAATAGCGTTCCAATTCCCGGCTTCTTTTTTTTCTCCTCTCTTTCCATTTGCAAATAAATGCCAAAAGGAATGTTCCGCTCAGCATTCGTTCTCAATGCCAGGCGCATATTTGCTATAGAAAAAAGAACAAGAAAATAATAACAAATAAAAATAAAATCGAAAACAAGTAGCAGAGAGGTCAGTCATTGATTTGACTTAGCTGGTAGCGCAATCTAGAAAAATGTACCTGCACTAATCACGTTTGTCTTTCACAGGGTTCTTTTTTTTAATAATTTAGATTATTTAATAAATTTAATCTTTTAATTTTATCATTCGTGAAGTTTATTAAATTTATTACACAATTCCTCATAAGAGTTATTAAAAAAAAAAAAAAAAATGAAATAATATTTTGACATAGATAAGAAATATATGGGAGTCGGGTAGCCCTCGCTTCGGCATCGATCGATTTTGACGATGTTGGAGTGAGGTCCGGGGTTCGATCCTGGCTGGCAAATAAAAATTTGTACCGGTTGAAACTCGGCTCCTTCACTAACCCTACTAACACTCTACTTATAAAAGGTTCAAATGGCTTGCTCCAGTATTAAAGGTAAAAAGTATATATAAAAGTATTTATAGGTATTATTATTCTCATTTCTGGCCAGGATTATGGTAAATGCCTTTATTCTAAAATTAGGTGTAAGCACCATGATTGAATTAGGTTGCTGTCTTGAATATGAATTTTATTTGAATTCATTAGCAATTCTTCACCATGTCTCTATTTGAAATGAGGTGGTAGGTAATGATATTAGGTTCAGTGGTTCATCCTTTCTGTAAAAGTTAGCTGATGTTTGCTGCCTTTTTTTGTCCTTTGTCATTTTATTTAATTAATGTTTGATTAATATTCTCTGTCTGCTGCTAGGTATGAGTTTTAAAATTTTACTTTTAAATTATTTTTAAATTTCCATTTATTAAAGAATATTTAGTATACAATTACTGACTTCATTCTAATCTCTCTATACTAGAGATCTGCTGCTGTTCTCTCTACTGTAAATGTTTTGTTGTTGTTTATAGTGTGTCTATATAATTGAATATCAGAGGCAGTAGTTTGTGTGTTGAGGATATAAGATGTTCTCAAGGGTTTGTTTTGATATGAGCTATAGTTCGGGTTTTGCCATTGTTCATTACGTTTGGATTCAGGAATTTACTTGAATTTTATGAATTGCGAATAGCCAATTCTGTGAATATTGGTAAAGGACTTGATGAAGAGGCAAGTTCTCAAACCATAATCCTAATAGCAATAAATAAAATTGGTAATTCCAGCAGAAGACACACTCTTTATTGTCTCCCTTCATTGGTATCTATAGATTAAAAAAAAATTATTTAAAATTTGTTTATAGAAAAACTCTACTGAAAAAAGTTTTCAAGATTCGGAACACTATCCGTAAATTTTGGTGATTTGACAATATTTTTTTTTTTTTTGTCAGCAAAGAGTTTGAGAGCTTGAAAGTTGAAACTTGGCACAAAGGCGCAGCTTTGCCTTCGATTTTTAGTTCCTACATTTCGGAATCCAAGCACAAGCAGGCAAACAAAAAATAAATAATTTTTGAAAATGTTTCTTTTTTAATTTATTCTTCCAAAACTTAAGTAACTTTGCACATAATTATATTTTGTTCAAGGATTTAGTCACAGAAAGTAAAATAATTGTCATTGAGAATTAATCAGGATTTTTTAAAAGATACAATATCTATGTTATTGTCTGATGTAGAATGTAGTGATTAATTAATAAAAATAATTTTTTAAGAAAATAAAAAACCGACTTCAAAAATAAAATGCAACAAATAAAATACACTAGTATAAATAATTATTATCTTATTTAGTTACAACTATGACGAAATATTAACACGAAATTGATGGAAGTCGGTGCCAAACATATACCTTTAAGAATCGCACTCGACGGATCTTACTTATACGTTTGGAGGGTATGCTCGCTTATAGGTATAGTTTGTTTGGTACCGACATCAAAAAGTAATTTCATGTTAATATTTTCGTCGTTTAGTTGTAACTAAATAAGATAATAATTATTTTATACCTTTTAATGTATTTTATTTGTTGCATTTAATTTTTTGAAGTCGGTTTTATTTTTTCTTAAAAAATTATTTTTATTTTTTCTTTAGTGATGTTATTAATAGTGATCATATCATCAGAACTTGACGAAATTAATATGGCACCATCCCTAAAAGACCCCCTTTCCAATAAAAAAAGAATCATCGAAATCGGTTCATAAACAAATAAGTTAGCCTGAACAAACCTAACAAAAAGGTCTAATACCTATGAAAAAATGGGACCAATCGGAAATTAGACTGAACCTAATGCAAAAAATTCAAAATCGGTTCACAATTGGCGGAGATATGAGGTAACATAGGCAAAACAAATGGATTATTCCAAAAGATTCTCGAATCATCTTTATTTATTCCTTTTTTGTATTATTGCTATTTAATAATTCCTTATCGAGAACAATTTATTCGACTAAAACTCGTCTTTCACCTGTTTGAACTGGAAGATATACCAGGCAGGACTTCAAACCTTCTATTAGCACCTTTTTCGAAAAACATTCATTTTTAATTGCCCCTTGAAACTATGCAACAATTTAATTTTAATTTCGAGAACCAATATATATACTTTTCAAAACAAAAATGTTTTTTATAGAAATATTTGAAATAACGGATAATAATATGAAAAATTTAAAGATCTTCCTGAAATTCTGAAGTCGATATTTATGAAAATACTCTAAATGTTTGAAATTTTAGGGATGCGCCGCATCCAATGCATCCATGGACCGCACGCCACTGATCAATAAATATTCAAATGTTTTGAATTATTTTATGTTTTTATTTCTGTCAATAAAACCCTTGAACATTTGAAGAAAGTATTTTTTTCACACTTTTCAGACATTTCTAATCAAGAATAAGTAAAAAAAATGTAAATTTTTTATTTTGTAATGATTGAATTGATTTATATGAAGCATTATTTATTAGAAGAAGGCAATATTGCAATATTTCCTTGACATTCAATACTATTATTACTTTCCACCCTGATAAGTAAACTTTATAGGCTATACTAATCGTTTCTCAAGTATATAAAAGACAAATTCCGATATTAGTAGCTTTAAGAATTAGTATAGAAATTCAAGTAGAAACATTCAACAACTAGATCCGATATGTTATGGATTATTTTTTATTTTGTCAGAAGGGTTGTTTCTTTTTTTTAATGATATTGATATGAGAAGGAGATACACCAGAAGGTGCATCCCCTAAAGGCCTGTATGGGATGGCCCCCTCCATCGTGAAAAGAACAGAGTAGAAGGAAAGAAGCCAGGATCACGGGCTAAATCTCAGAAAGTTAGATACAATCCAATTTACTAAGTTTTTGAAGGGATTCGATCAGTGGTAAATTTCCTGCGATAAATTAGGTTAAATTATCTCCCACTTATTTTTTTTTCCAGACCACTCTTACAGAAAACCTCCGGGTTGCCAGCCAGACATGCTGACCACTACACCAGGAGGCGGATACTGTTGTTCCCGCCAAGTGTCCGGATTAGTGCCTGCCATTATGGTTCGATCCCTGAAATGGTGAATCGAACATTATAAAATAATCCATAACATCTAGATCTAGTAGTAGACCATCTCTCTTGAATTTCTATAGATTTGTAATTCAATGAAAAATACACGATCGAGCAAATTCTAAATATATTTAAAGAAAATATGTTTCAAAATGCTTCTGCTCCTATTTTTATTTTTCTTATTCATCTTCCTCTTCTTATTCTATTTGGGCCTACATCATATTTAATATTCATCGTATTACATAAAATTTTGCCGTCACTCAAACCACTGATCTATTGTTTCTTGTCCCTGTCAATTGATTTCAAAGGATAATTTCCTTTTTCCTTCCATCCTAATAATAAAATATTCTGTTTTTGTTGCCCACACTCGTCTCGAAAAACGAATACAATGGGCCAGGGAGAGAATAAAATGAGCTGAGTAGGAATTCCATCTGACGAAATCTCCATTATGAATATTAACTTTTTCTTTTAAGTATTTTATTATAATAAATTAGTCAATTTAATGTCATGTTTGATTTTTTTCTTCAGAAAGTGTCACCGGTGTACTTTTTTTACACTTGTTTTGTCGAAAACGACTTCATTATTTAATCCTCTTAATGTCTTTTTAGCTTAAACCATTCAAAGAATAATTAGTAAATAAATTAGAAAAACTTTTTATCAAAAACATATTTAGCATTTTTAACTTAAGACATTAAGCATTTTCTGCAAACTTTAAATTGTTGGGAGTTTTAGAATAAGTGTATTAAATAATTTCAAAATGCTATCGATTTAATCAAGATATATATTATCTAACTTTTGATAAAGAGTTAAACTTTTAGTAGTTTTCAGTATTCTTCAAGTTTGAAAAAATTCATAAACAACATGATACGTATATTTATCTGTATTTTATTTATTTTTAAAATGAAACAAAACAAAATACATAAATCTGATTCTCTGATGAGAAAAATGTCGTAATCTCTTCTGCATGTACACATGTATCTACAGGTTACTTCGAATTTTTGAACAACCCCCGTTTAACGACAACCCGCAACCCACAGTATATTAGTTTTGAGAACTCCATTAGGATCCCTGTTATCTAATAAACAAGTAAAAACTTCTTCAATTTGATACAAGTTTGCTTAGTAGCAAAGGAATGTCGATTATTTATTTACCAACTGCAAAGTCTCCGCCTTTTTGGCTGGCTTTTCCTCGCCAGAGGAGTGACGCCCCTAGACTCTGCAATGTATTTTAAAACAATAATTTTTTAAATTTCCTAATTTCAATACATTTTATTTTTCATCAACTATTAGGGGGTTGTTTTAAAATAATAATTTAAAAATAATAATAATAAATTTATTGAACCAATTGTATTACATTAAATAAAGATTACATTGGAGGCTTCGACTTCGGAGATTACTTCTCCACTATCGACTGCAGACTTTTGAGCTTGCGATAATCTTTTTAGTCCTTTTTTTAATAAAAGGAAAAAAAATTAATGGAATAAAAACTTTTGTCATATTTTATACCCTTAAAAATAATTTAAATTTTCTAATTTTAATCAATTTTATTTCTCATGAACTATTATTATCCGGTTTAAAATTAAAAAAAGCACGTCGATTATAATAATAAGTATAGATATCTCTATATTAATTTACTATCGAAAATATTTATTAAATAAATATCGACTCTAATAGAAATTCTGATGAAAGAATTTGGTCACAAATTTAAGTTTAACCTACTCAATAGATTTAAAGGTTAAAATACTTGAAATACTTATTGTAAGAGCTTTGTTGAGTAACTAAATTAAAACAAAATAATACTAAAGGAAGATTTTTGACATGTTAATAGTTATCATAACTATGAATTGTATTTTCTTATTGATATTGTAAATTTTGTTTCTATTGGATTTATCATTTTTGAGAACTCATAACTACAGAAAGACCAATGGTTCGGAGCTCAAAATTATACCTATATCTGATAAAAATTTTAATCTAAATTTTGGTTTTAAAAACTAAAAATAAACTAAGTATATTATTATCATAAAATAATTAAAACTTGGTCGATATAAAAAATATTCTTTGCAAAACTTTCCACACACCCGCAAATAACTTATTTAGAAAGCTTTATATACGCTCACATTTACTACCCAGACTAAATCTAATTTAATAATCCTTTAAGGTAAAAGAAGTATAAGTAATTAAAATTTAATAAGACCCTTACCATAATACTCAAAAGTCTCCTGCAAGATGTGCGAAAACTTTTGGAAAGAATGAATGAATTTCTTTTTGCTATAAATCGAATTCGGTTTATTTTATTCATAAGAAAACAGATATCGTAAAACAAATTCCATTTATAGCTTCTTGTGTGATATAATAGATAATTACATTCGAACCTGGAACAATGACCAGGGTTACCATGTTACCTGTTGCTTACTGGGCGCAGGGAGGGTTTTCCTTGAATTTCTAACAGCCAATTGACTTTCAAGGTCCTGGTCTGCAGATTCAGGCAAAAATCATTCTAGAAAAAACAAACCATTTTTTTTCTTTTTTTGTTATATCCAGCAGCAATTGGATCAACAAAAAGATAACAAGAAAACTATTATTGGTAATTTTCTTCTTTTTTTTTCTATCTTCGAGATATTAAAAGAAAATGATAATTTAGTCATTTAGAATAATCATAATCGATTTATTAGTATTCATCAAGTATGCAAATAAATTATTACAAGAATTCTTCCTTTCTTTTTTTTTATTTCTTTCTTTGTTATAGTAGGCGTTTTCATTCAGCCTCGTGAGACTAATTTATTTTTTAATTATGCCTGAATAGAGACGTAAGCGAATGTGAAATTTTCGGGTTATCGAAAACAACGAAAACAGCTGTCAAGTGGAAACAGGGGGCGCGCTTATTAATTTTCCAACTTATTATTAGAATGATCGATTAAATTAAGCCGGATCATTGTGGTGTAATAGGGGTCTAAAATACACATGTGCTTTTGAATTATTACATCCATTCTGCTTTTAGACGAAATCCATGTATCTTAATGGATTTGATTGAATATAAGTTTAATGAATTTTCAGTGGGGAGGGGGTTGTGAAATTATATGTTAAAATTTGTCAAGAATTTTAATAAAATAAATAGTTATAATATAATAACATTAACTATTTATTTATTAAAATTATATTTTTATTAATATTATTTATAGTATATAAATGGATTATTGGGGAAAATTTCACACTTTAATACCCTTTAAGCTCTTTTAAGTCGTATATTTTTTTAAACTTCAATTGTATAGCTTTTTTAATCATGTCCAAAAATTGAAGGTAGAAACCTTGCTTAAATAGTAAATAAGCGTTTTATTAAAGTGTCTCTTTTCTTAATAATTCAAATCTATAAATATGGTAGTTAACTAATCTATATTTTTAATTGAAATTTGTTAAATGTTTAGAAATCTAATAAATAAGAAATATAAGCTGTAACTTGGCACAAACGTTTAGTTTAGTAATACAAACTTTTGTGTCAAATTCCAGCCCATCAGCTACAACCATTCAAGAGTATCTTTTATTCAAATATAACGATTCACTTTTCTTTTAATTTTCTTCATTTTTTTACATGAAAGTTTTGAAGCTGAAGAGCCCCACGATCTACAATGGGAATAGAACCATGTTGGCACTAGGATGATCTTGCTATGAGATTATGTTCTCAAGTTATCGTAGTTATTGTAATTCAGACAGACCGAAAAATTATTTTTGAAAATAATTTTTCTCCAGGTTTCAGACATTTCTAAATATAAATAAGCAAAATTAAAAAAATTAAAAAAATTTCAATGAATTCCCCAACTTACAGTTCTTAACCGTAAATATTTAATTTCCCATAATTTCTCATTTAGATAAGCTAGGGTTTGTCTATAGCAGCTATTCTCAATCGCTGGTCCGGTGGACCACCAGTGGTCCGCGGAGAAATTTTACTAGTCCGCATATATATGGTATATATAATTACATATCTTTACATTTAAATATTATTGTAAGTAAATGATAATAAAAATGTTACAAATTAACTTATGTAGTAGTTCTTTAATACCTAGTAAAATTTTGTTGTTAAAAAAATATCACTGGTCCGCGAATTTTCTTTACAAATTTTACTGGTCCGCGGGCCAAAAAAGGTTGAGAAACGCTGGTCTATAGCATGCTTAAATTATTATTAAGAGTGAAATACTTGTAGGGGTGCCTCGAAAATCGATTATTTCAAAAAATTTCTTCTCGTCTCCAATAATTAATTCTCATTTTACATTAGTTCTGAAGCCAGCAAGCCCAAATTCTAATCAGGTTTTTATTTTGTAAATCCATAATTTATTTCTAGAACAAACTTTCTATGGCACTATGTTCTTATGTAAATGTGGTTATTGGAATTCTGACAGGCAGATAGAAAAAAAAATATTTCTTAAAAATGATTTTTCTACGAGTTTGAAACATTTCTACGTTAATATAAAAATGTTTAAATTTTTGATATTTATTATATTGAGTGATTTCATTCATAACTACAGTTAATTTTATTTATTGTCTTTATTGATTTGAACTATTCACGTAGTAAAAAGAAAAACACATGGGTAGATAAACACTAAAACCAATCTCTCTTCGTACTAATAAATACTAATTTTTAAATAATTGCAATATACAATGAGCTATTGTGGTCTTTTAAGACATTTTTAATTTATAATTGTAAAAAATAGTTACATTCTACAATTAAAAGCTTTTATTTAACTTGCTTTCTTAGGGTCAAATCTTGTAATCCAATTTTAACAAACTTCTACATATCAAATCGACTTGAAATATTACTCAGATATGAATTTCTAAAGGCAATAGAATATTCTATCAAATTTATGTTCCCTGATTCTGACCCTCCTAACAATAGTTATATCAAAATGGAATGGTATTTGGGAGTAGAAATCAAACTCGAATAAACTCTTCTCATCCCTCATTTTCTTTAACCACACTATGTTCAAATTGTCAGAAAACTACATTAATTCCAGTATTCAGGGTAGGTCTTATTTAGTAAAGTTTCATTAATGTTTTCCTGTGCAAATTTTAAAGGCTCAAACTTACATAGAAATATATTTAAAAACAGGCTTTTTAAAATTTTCATTACTAAAATAGTAAAAAAATGAAAATACCTATATTTAAAAAAATATGCTTTTTTATTTCACAATCTTAAAAATGTATCCTTTCAGTACATTTCATACACACTTGAGTAAAAATAAAATCGTGAATGCTTATTTTTATTAAATTCTTGGTTAAAATAGCTTATTATTTTTCATTCAATTGGGTATCGAAATCTTTAAAAAATTTTGTGGATACCTACTAAAGAATAATTTATTGAAAAATTGTGTATTAAAGAAAAAAATTATTTTCTACTTTTTAATTTTATTTGAAAATAGAAACATTTTAAAAAAGTTTTTACTTTAAAAATTAGAAAAAATATTTTTCCCAGTGGTCCAAAAAAATATTCATATTGCCTAACTAAAAATAAAAGCGTGAGCGATTTTAACTGAAAATTTTACTCTCTCTGGCTTATATTTTTAGATGTTTTTATAAAAAAAAAAAAATATTGACACTGGGTACTAAAGAATAATTTATTTTATACTTTTTTTTTATGCATTTTAACATTTTATTCAACATTATTTGAATTTAATCTGTTACTATTACCAATCGGAACAAAATAATTCAATTTTGATTAATAAATCGGTTATTTTACCGATTGAAGAATCTTTTAATGCTCGACTAAATTATTAATTGTAATAAATCTTTGTAATGCGGATCAGTCGGATAACCAGCCATTAATGTCCTAATAACTGACATTAGTGTTGATTTAGAGCGTTATCTGATCGGATCGCAAACCCGGGTCACCTTGGTTCGCATTTACTTTATTTCTCGAGAATGTTATGAAAGCAACCAACACTTTCGCCCTGCCATTGCCTTGCAGTTTTATTTATTTATTTTATTGCCTATCATCTTATAATCTTTATCTAAATGCAAAGACTTCCTCCTTCTTTCTTAAACACTCACTATTATCTCTTGACTGAAAAGTTCCGATACGTTTACTATAATCAATGAGTTTAATATATAGTTTATAGTAAGTTGGTTAAATAAATTGCCTACATTTGGTTATCTTAAGGGTTTTTGATCACATTATTTAAATGAATTATATTTTATTACTATTAATTTATTACATTGTTTCGGTCGCTTCTAGTTAACCATCTTCACTAGTAAATAACGTCATTATTTTATATTAATTATTATTATTTGTTGCGTTTGGACCCTTGGGATCACGCAAAACTTGATGTTTCTTTCTGGTTGGACCTTCCACGTCTCTATCTTTTTCCGGGGCGTGTTATCGAGTTACATGGTCAGGCTATGTAATTTTTCCTGGCCGGATGAGTGTGTTGATGTTAAAGGTGCCCAGGTATATATGGATTTTTGGCGTTATTCTTCCATTGTTTCTTCCTTGACTTCGTGGTGGTCCGGGTCCCCCAGAATCTGAATGCCCGGTTGCCACTTGAGGGTGGGTGGATTGGTTACCACCTGGGGTAATCTTGTTTTGCCTCTCACGATTCATGGTTGCTTGTTACGAAATTTTTGTCCTGCGCATGCGCGAGGTTTTGTAGAACCAGAGATTGTCAGTTTCTGGAGCCGAGGGGCCGGTTTTTTATTATTTTCAAATAAATTCACTTTGCTTCCTTCTGGGATCGAACTGATGAATTCTAGGTTGATGTTCTCCTAATCGGATTAGAAAAGTTGGTGATTTAACCGATTGCGCTACCGACCCCTCTTATTTTATATTAATATAATAATATATAAAATTTAAATTTAATATAAAAAAAATACTAGGACGTCCGCTACTAATAAAGAACGTACTGAATAATGAATAATTTTCTACTTTTTCCTGCAATTTAATCTTATCTTTTTTTAAACTATATTTCCCTCTAGCAATTATGTCCAAAAAAATAAAAAAAATTAAATTAGAATTCATTTTTTTTTCTCAATTCAACCTTGGTTTTGAAAATTTAATTTCAGACAATTCTCTTCTTCTACACCTCTTGTTTTAAATATTCATGAAAAAACAACAATTTCTCATACATGTTAGTATAAGTATATATATAATCTGATTCTGAACCAATGTTCATAAGGGGCCATCCACAAATTACGTCACACGTTAAGGGGGAGAGGTGGTCAACAAAGTGTGACATCGCGTGACAAGGGGGGGGGTCATAAGCTTCGTGACGTCACATGTATAAATCTAAAGTATTAAAACTCAACTCTAACGAAAAATTTCTAAATGTCCATGGACACAAGATGATTAAATTTTGTAAAATTTTTAAAATGCTTGATTTATTATTGATTTCATGAAAAAAGTTTTTAAATCAGTGGCGGTTGGTGACTTTTCAACCAGGGGATGCTGTCCAGGGGATGCTGTCCAAAAAAACTACCTTCATTTTTTGAAATTTTATTTTAATTTTTGCATTTTTTGCAAATTTCATTGAATACGTCATCATTTTCGTTATTTTTCAAATTTAACATTAGATTTTTTAAAAATATATTTTGGGGCCTTCGCGATACTGCTTTGTGTGAGTGGGGATAGGAGTTAGAAATTAATTCTAGCAAGCTATGACTTATTGTCTATTGCATTCTTAGTTATTTCCGATCTTATATATTGAGAGTTCTTACAAATGGATTAGTCCACAGATTCTCTTTTTTATAATAATATTTCCTCAGCGAGAACAATTTTGATTCGACTAAAACTCGTCTAGACTTGTCTTTCACATGCTTGAACTGGAAGATATGCCAGACAGGGACTTCAAACCTTCTATCGGCACCCTTTTCGGAAAAATCATTCATTTTAATTGCCCCTTGAAACTATGCAACAATTTTATTTCATTTCGAGAGCCAAAATACTTTTCAAAACAAAAAAATGTTTTTTATAGCAATATTTGAAATAACAGATAATAATTTGAAAATTTAAAGATCCTTCTAAAATTTTGAAATTGACCTTATATATGTATTAATGAAAATACTCTAAATGTTTGAAATTTTAGGGATGCGCCGCATCCACACCATCCATGGACCACACGCCACGTTTTTAAATAGAAATATATAAATAATTTTGGAAGTGCTGTTTTAATTTAATAATTTCTAAATTTAAAATTGCAAAATATCTGACGTCACACCAGGGGAGGGAGGTTCCAAAAATCATGAAATTTGTGTGATGTAATTTATGGATGGCCCCTAAATTGAACCAAAGGTTTAAACGAAACGATCCCAAGGGATAATAATAATTTGATTTTTCAAATATAATTGCCTCTTCGTATCTTTTTCAATATCATTTAAATAACAGTAGATATTATTACCATTTTAAAATAACATATAAATAAATATTTTTTGAACAACCGTGTATTTCACACACCAAAGTGTTTTTAACTAATAAAGGCTTACTAACCATTCTTGAACCCCACAATATCAGAAAGCATACCCGATCCCTCCCATGATATATATTAAAGAGATGCTTAAATTTATTTTTATTTCCTAACTAAATCAATTTTATTATTATTATTTAATGCAATAATTTATTTTATTTGATGATCATATAAAGTAATAAGTAATAAGCAATACGGATATTAAAGGTGTTGGGTAATATTGGAGTCATCAACTAGGCAACCGACTATAAACATTAACCTCCATCGTAAATATTACTTTACCACTCTTGATACCTAAATAGCTATAATGTGCCTTGAAAATTTAATTAAATAATAATATTCGGTCAATCATTCTTTGACTTTTAAAATTAACACAGAAATAAAAGGGCTTAACCCTGGTGTGTGTTTCGGCTTGGAAACCAAACTAGAATTTAATGAAATTTATTAATAATTAATTTATTGAAATAAATTAATTATTTTGCTTACTTTATGGCATCTCAAGTATTTAAAAACAAGTTAAGCCTTATTCGCGGTGTATCTACCAGTATTTATGAAAAAATTTCGAATCACACATTTTAAGTTACGAACATTTCTTCTCAAGCCACCCCCCCCCCCCCCCGGGGGGGGGGGGGCGCCGGAAAGAAAGCCCGAGGGGGGTGCAAGAAAAAGAAATTTTTTTACCTCTTAGTTAATTTCTTTACATAAGTCCAGGAAGATTACATCTGTTTCTCTCTCTCTCTCTTTGAATAATTAGAATGTCCTATGTTCTTTTTCTATTTCTTTTTCTTTTTTCTTAAAGATTAATTTCAGGAAAAGTAATTTAAATAAGTTGCGAAACACTCACTGACCTTCCACAATTTCCTCTTGAAAGGATAACTACTATTTGTAAAATTTCAAACATATAATTTACTTTTAGATTTTTTTTAATTATGGTAGTTTTTAATTAAATATATCTACATATATTTTGTTTTTTAAAATTTAATTTAATATTAAATAAACTTAGTTTCTTTAAAATGCTTTAAATTATTATTTATTTTTATTTTTTTTTTTTTTTAATGAAAATTTGCCCCAACCCTAGTAGGAATTGGAAATCGGACATCTATGAAAGGTGCAAAAATTAAAAATAGTAAGTTACCTAGGATCTTTTAATTATTTAATCTGTTTTATTACAAACTAATTTTCACCGAGCTATATATTTTTACAGATTTTATCCAAGGATTAAATTAGAGGAGGTGGGACTTACTAGAGTTTTTCATCTCTTATCCTAAGTAACTATTTTATAGTAAACAAAATATACATCAAGCGTATTCATACTAAGCGAATTTTAGGAATTTTCGAAGATTTTTAAATAATAAAGTTGAAGAGTTTAAGAGCCACAAAAACAATGGTAAAATTTGAATTTTACATTTTTAAAAGTCCATGGGTTCCATAGTCTCTTTATCTGAGGACCCTTTGAAGCCGCTCTTGGCTCGAGACTGCGATTACAGTAGGTACTTTATCAGAGAATCTCAAAATTTAGTATAACAGCCACATCACAACTATTCAATCCTTTATATCTCAATAATAGTTAGTTTTATCAAATTATCTTTTATTTAATAAAATGTTAAGCATTTTATTCTGAACAAAATGACACTTTATTTTTGATATTCGGTTGATAATTAATCGAGTTATGATGGTATTTTTATTTTTATTAGTAGGTTAGTCTTTCTTAAATTAGTTGAGATGAAATCGGCCATTATCGAAATTTCATCACAACCTTAAGCTTTACAATTTGCAATTGAATTTAGTTCCATCTTTAGTCAATTTATTGTACTATATCGTCTAAATAACTTTGAAATTTTAAATATTTGAATTTGCAGTTGGTTAATTTTCCACTACTGCCATCTTGCACCGATTTGTTTAACTCTATTGTCTAATTATTTATGAAAATTCAAACATTTGAATCGCTGTTTGAATCCAGCTCCATCTGCTATGTTTTATTTTATTTACTTAAGAATAACTAACCATAAATATGAAAATAAAAATACTACCATAACTCGGTTAATATTTAACCGATTTGCAAAAATAAGGTGTCATTTTGTTTATAATTAAATTATTAATATTTCATTAAATATAAGGTAATTTATTAAATTAAGGATTATTGATGAATAAAGAGTTAAAAATTGACATTGCCGCCATTTTAAAAATTTTAAGCCTGTATTCACTGTAATTTTTCCTTTATTAGCTACAAGTGATATGAATATGTCCGCCAAATATTATTAAAATTACCGAAAAAGATTTTTATTTAAATAATAAAAACAATAATAATAATGGCTATTAGATGAAAAACCAAGAACTTTCCTTGGTTTTTCATGCGACATTCTATATTTTGTTCATCCCATAAGTTAGAAAAATTTTGAAGATACAAACAGACGGACATACATGATGGGTCTTAAATTAGGAGGCATATAATCCTAAATACTATGTGTGAGGCACGAAATATAGAGATAGAAAAGATAAATAAAATTTAATTTTGATTAAAATAAAAATAATTTTAATGTAAAATTCATGATAATCATTTTAAATTTATTGTGTAATTCTCACTTTACGGGAAAACCAGAAAATTATAAACGCTTATTTTAAACATACTTATAGAGCTACTCAGAAGATTTATAGATCGTTACTGTTTTTATTTATAACACGTTGATTTTTAAGACATGATTTATATTAGTTAAAGTGAATCTGAGATAGGCTTTAAATTAACCCATATACCGATGATGCTTTAATGGCCTCTGTTTATGAAATTTCCATCAGTGATAAGATCGCTTCTCGACCAATCGACGCGGAAGATTTTTTTTTTTATATATTTTAAGTTCATTCACCTGAAAAAAATGACCTATATGAGGAGTTATTAAATAAAAAAAACTTGTCATTTCAGTTTTTAAATTTTATCATATAAAAGACAAAGAAATAAATAAAAATTGAGTCTTCTAATTAATATAAATATTTTTTCAATTGAAAAATATTGGTAGTTTTTTAGAAATTTAATTTCTGAAAAATATACTAATTTTTAATCCTTTGTTACAAAAATTAACCCATTACACAATGTTTTTCACTCACTACATTTGTGATTGTTTGTGCTCAAGGCCCTACAACATGCACGGGTAGACTGGAATTGTTTTAGTTAAGTTGTATCTTCCACACTGCATACCCTACTCTTTTAAATCGCCTTTTACAAGCTAAAAAATAAAAATATTCTTATAAATTAATGAAAAATAATTCAATTTCGAATTTGAGGACTAAGCGAAAACTTATTATTTTAAAAGAATTGGTACCTATTACATCACTCTACAGATTTTGGTGATTTGACAATTTTTTCAGCAGTGAATCTTGTGAGTTAGAAGGCTGGAACTTGGCACAAAGATAAAGCTTATAAATAAGTCCAAAGTTTTGCCAAATTTCAGTTCTATCACCAATCTTGAATAGTGTAATTTAAGCTTTATTTGGCTATTTTTAGATGATTTTATTTCTGACCGTGTTCAGAAGTGGCTTTACTTAAAATTCACAAATTCAATAATTCTCTCCTTAACAATGACAAATAACGATGAATTTGATATCCCAAGTAATTTGGAAGATATAAAGTGTGGAACGCTCGGTATGCGATTCCGACTCGTATTTATGGCATCGAAAATAAAAAATATTTATTTATTAGTAGGTTTAATAGTTTGTCACAAACAGTTTGAACGAGAAAATTGAAACTTGCCGTAGTGAGAAGCTAATTATAAACATACCATATGTGCAGAATTTCGGTTAAAACCCTTCAACAGTTCTCCATATTTACAACAATCCGATTTTTTACGCGTACAGAATAATTAAACGTTGAAGCAATATAGCAAGTACGATACCCTTGAGAGCAATCCCCGATCCAGCTTTGTCGCCGCCCTGGACAAAAATTATTTTAGTTGTTTATTCTTGTTGTCCCAATTTTTGACGGCGAATTTATGAAGATATTTTTAAAAATTAAAAACATTAAAAAAAAAAATTTAACATACTCGTATATAAAAAATAATATCAAAAAATACATCACATATTTAAAATTTTCATTTCAAAAGATATTTGCAAAATTCCAAGTGAAAGCCTCAATGTTTGCCTACAAAGATATGTTTAAGCCCTTCAATACAATTATTTCCCATTTCGGGGATTCTATTCAAGCTCTCAGAATGCATACCACCCCCATGTGCTTCCATTTAACACATTGAAGGGTCGCCTAACTTCTTAAGTCAGGGGTGGAATTTCCCCCCAAGGGGGAATTTTAGTATTTTTAATGGGGAATTAATCTCCCCGCAAAAAAAATCTCTCAACCTTCTCATTAGGTAAATATTACTTATCTTTATCTCTAAATTAATACATGACACCTTGAATTTTTAATATTTAAAGCATATTAGGTAAATGAAATAAACTTTTTGAGTTAGAAAATCCTGAAAAAAGGTGAATGGCATTCTTAAATAATTCCAGAAGGGATTCATTAGAAGAAAAATGTTGAGAACCTATGTCTTTACTATAACTCCAGCGTGTTGAAAATGTACCACATATTATATTATTTTTTCTCTACAACTCCCCCCCCCCCCCCACACACACACACACACACAAATCTACCGCTCTGGGCAAATCGCCCTTACTTAGATCTAGACCTGCTTGAGATTGGATATAATGAACTAACTATTTATTGTAACTAATAGAATTTGTGGTTGTTCTGTTTTCAGCGGGATGTGATCCTTGGGGCTGTTGCCTTGTGGGCTTGGCCTGCGGCTCGACGGCCGCTCTTGTCCCAATGGTTGGACGCCGTCGCCGCCTTCGACCCCCAGCCCTCGGCATCACTGAAAACCAACTGACCAACCGCCGATGATGATGGCCTCTTCGAGCAACGGGGTGTCCGTGAGCTGCTGCGCAGGGGCTTCTGCTGCAGCCGCAAGAGTCGCCCACCAGGGCGCCGTCACCGTTATCAATGTGGGCGGTGTCGAGGCTGCCGATGGCTCCCACATTCTCGACGGTACTTACACATTCTTCAGAGAAATATTCATATAGGGAGAGGATGTGGGAAATTTTTTTAATTTTTTAGTAGAACCTTCATGGGGCTGTAGAAAATTATTGAAAATATTATTATCTTATCTTATATTATTAAATGATCAATTCTTCTATATATTAGGGATGTTACGGAGGTGGATTTACCGGAACCGGAGTCTGAACCGGAGATTTTAAATTTGATGTATTTAACTAACTTTTAAGGGCAAGCCTAATGAAATAATAGAAATATAATTCAGTAATCAATTTCTTTAATCAGTCAAATATAAATAATAATGGACATATGTAAGTAACATGCAACAATAGAAAAATATGCTGGCGTGAGGGGATTTCCCGGCCGACGCCGACGAGTCAAAACTTGTAGGTGCGTGCTCTGGCTGGCCGCGGTCAAATCTTTCGATCTTCGTTATAACCTCCGATTCAAAATAATCGGAGCCGAAGTCGGTGTCGGAGGTGTAAAATCAATCGGAAGTTCCGAGTCGGAGCCGAAGCTCCGTAACATTCCTAGTAGGTATATATGGTATATATATATTTAATATACCATATATACATACCATAAATATATATATTATATACTAGTAACTAGTATATATAGAATCGGTTTCTCAAAAACGGCGCTAACGATCTCGATGAAAATCACGCACTAGGAGGTTGTTGCATCGACAAATTGATCTGTCTCAGGATCTCATCTTTGATCAACTTTAATTGGATTAGTTTTTCGTAATCAAAGTAATTATGTGTGAATATTTGTCCGCGCATCATAGAAACCCATGCTTCGCTATGGATAAAGTAAACAATTATAATAAATACAGAATCTCCAAATTTAGTATGATGAACATCTCTCAATTATTCAATCCTTTCTATCTTAATAATTGTTAGCTTTATCAAATTATCTTTTATTTAATACAATATTAAGCATTTTATTATGAATAAAATGACACCTTAATTTTGAAAATCGGTTTACAATTAATCGAGTTATGTTTTTTTTATTCTCAGGTTAGTCATAGTTAATTAGTTGAGATGAAATCGGCCATCATCGAATTTTGAATATTTGAATTTAAACTTTAGTCATTTTCCAATGCTGCCATCTTACGTCGATTTGTCAAATTAATTATGAAAATTCCAGGGAGGTAGGGAGGGAAGGCTAGCTCGAGAAAGTGTCTCCACCTGACGTCACCAGCCGCCATCTTGCGATTGGCAAGAATAGAATATGCCCATAAGAGCAATGCTAATATTTATATAGTTTAAACTATATATCTTTAAATAAAAAGGTTCTTAAATAGAACATATATATAAATAAATATTAAAAAATGTTATTTCTTAGATCTGCAATGAATTTAAATAGCTACTTTCAGTAAAAATTTGATAAAACAAAGAGCGCACTCGTAGTAGATTTCAGAGAAATATACCTATTGGGCTCACTCTCATGGTGCAACTTCCGAAAAATTCCATTATAGTTTCTCCGATCATGGTCCCTAGACCCCAAAACCACCCTCCGTTCAAAAGTTTATATATATATATATCCCAATTTTGTATGTGCGCTGCAGGCCGCAACATTCAACCGATTGCAATAAAATTTGGCACTAAATTCAGTCTTTTTTTATTAAATACTAAATATAAGGGAGGAAATAGGTGTATGGTAAAGTTATATGGATGAGCAAACAATTTTTATTTATTTATTAAACCAATGTTTTTTACACAATTCAAAGATTAAGAATTAATAAAGTTATAAAACAAATAAAATTTTTTAAATATATATTATAAAAATACCAAAAATATAGTTTTTAAATCAGGTACAATTGTAAGAAAAAGCGAAAACAATTAAACACATGAATGGGTTATTTAACAATCTTAACAACTATAATTTTTTATTCGTGTTCAATAAATAATCTTAGTTAATTATGTGGGATTTTAATAAAATTTCAAATCCTAATATTTATTAAGTTTAATAATAGTTTAATAAATTATGCTATGTACTTACCTGTGAAAAAAAATTTTATTCTGATTCAGCTTCATTTCGTAGCCTTTTGCTTTTGAGATTAAAGCGATTAGTGCATCCATACACTGAACATGATACAGGCATAATTAAATATTTATTTAAAAACGTTCACTTTGTTCTTGAGTGCTTTATATTTACTAAAAATTTTGCCGAATTAATTTTTGGAACACGAGAAATACAATAAATACCCGTAAAGTGAGTCAATTAAACTAACTCTAGTGTCAAAAAACTTGAAACTAGTTTATTGTTTTTAAGGAAAATTATAATATATACAGTCTAATCTAAAACATAAACACTTTTAATAAAAAACAAAAAATATATGAAGAAAATCAATCTTGTTTTTTATCACTGTTAATAATAAAAAGAACTGTCTTAAAGATGGATACTATTAACATACGTTCAGATGGGAAGAGAAGGTTTTGTACCAATCGCAAGATGGCGGCTGGAGGGGAAATGCCAGTCTTGACTGGAGACACCCCCACTCCTGCTTTTCTAGCCTAGCTGTTCCTCCTTAGCTCCTTGGAAAATTCAAACAATCGGTGTTTGGAATCCAGCACCATCTTTTTTTTCATTTACTTAAGAATAACTAACCATAACTAAAACCACCATAACTCGGTTAATAATTAACCAAGTTGCAAAAATAAGGTGTCATTTTGTTTATAAATAAATTATTAATATTTTATTAATATAAGGTAATTTAATAAAAGTAACGGTTATTGATGAATAAAGAATTGAAAGTTTTAAAAATTTTAAGCCTGTATTCACTGTGATTTTCCTTTATTAGCGGCAAGTGACATTAAGATATGTGCACCAAATATTATTAAAATTGTCTATAAATAAAATTTAAAGTAAATAAAATACCAATTCACTGTGTAAGTTCTACTGCATGGATACCATGATCAAACTATCGAATCTCTCATTTAAATCTTAAAATTGTTACATATCTATATATCTTATTATAATATGGTAGGCACCTAATTTTTCCAGTGGACCCTTTGAGCTAATACAAAGATTTTTTATCAGGTCCTAATTATTGTTTTTTCCTCGGGGCCACCACGAAAGGGAATGGCTTCTTATGATTGATTGATTGATAATGCTTTTCAGCGCCAACACCGTTGATTAAAAATAAATCTTAGTTTTTACCTTCAATATGGCTCAAGGTTGATAAGATATCCTTAATAGTCATCCTTAGAGCTAGAGCTCACTGACGTGTTCACTGTCGAGGTTACATTTGCAATTCGACTCATTCAAATCAGTTAGATTTAAGAATCTCACGGAAGAGAACAAACATTATATTCAAAAAGTCATTTTTATTCTATTATTTTTAAGATTTATTTTTCATTTTACTTGTTTAGTTCATGCTTCTTATAGGCAGACATTTTTTAAATTAAGTAATTTTTTTTTTTACTTTCATATAATTCAGGAATGTGCTTGAATCATTTTCAAGTAATTGAAAAACCACCTACAGTTGTAATTAATTAGAGGTAAAGACCTCTTTAAGTAGAATCAGATTTAATTTATCATTATTATTTATTTCTCTTTAAAAAGTCAAGGTGTTAGGGCCCCAAAGTGGTCTTTTTTATGTGATTTTTGTACCTGTCAGCGTTTAGAAATGGCTTGATTTAAAATTGTAAAACAATTTTGAAAACTCCTACATTCACTCACTTAAGGACAACAAATAATAATAAATTTGGTATCTCACTTATTTTGAGGGTTATAATTTATTTACTATATTTATTTAGAGGGGGGCCTCAAAATGTTTACCCTTATTTTTTTGATCTTTATCTATTTTAACCTTAAAAGAAATAAAAGTAAATCACAGAAGAAAAGTAATAAGTATCTACTCATAAATAACTAACCTACGCCTTTATTTCAATGTTTCTTTTTTCATTCTCTAAATGAAAAATTGTTTTCCAATCTTCAATTAAATTAAATTGAATTCTTGTTCTCAATTTATCAAATACAATTATATTATTTCTAAATCTCTAACTGTCTATAGTCCTTTCATCAACTACTACACAGACACTTGGGGTCCTTTGAATCAGCCGTGATCTCTTTGATTTTTCATTGAACAAGATTTTGTCCTGGGCTCGTAATCTTCCTCGCCAATCTTTCTTTTGATTTAATTACAACACAAGAGTGCATTGATTTAAACCCAGTTAGAATAAAATATGGACATCATTTAGATTTAGACTGACAACCTTAAATCAACCACACCCACTTCTCTAAACTCTACGCATGTGTTAGTTCTTCTTTCTATCTTTATAATACGTGTGTAGGAAATAAATCAAAACATTAATTAGAGAGCCTGCTCTCTGTTAAATTTAATTAGTATTGTTATTGGTTTGATTTTTTTAAATTTATTAAACGTGTGTGCTATCTTCAAATTTATCAGCAAATAAAAAAATTAAAATTTGGACATATTATCTATGATATGCTTTAAATATTAATTATTCTTTTTTTTTGTTTATTTCTTTAGAGCTTTTTTGAACATAGACACAACACAAATACAAGACGTTTCGATTTCTTTTCCCGAGGGACTCCCCCTTGATATCAAACTTGAAAACAATCGCAGATAAACTGATCAAAATGTGTATTTGTTCGTTTTCAAGTTCTTGATAAGGTATATTCCATGTGATCGACTGAGCATGGAATTCTGCAAGCGTCCGCGCGTTTCCAACAGACGTGTCAACGTGAAACTAATTTTATATATTATATACTTTTATTCAATTATATATTCGCTTCGAAACTCCAAAAAGGATGAAATATGGTCAACATACTATCAATAAAATAGACATTCAACTTCAAAAGCATTGAAAACGAGTCCAGAATTAGAAATCGAAACGTTGTGCAGATGAGAATATCTCATCAAAAAATTTAATCTATAGGTGTTTTAAAGGAAACGTACGAGGACAGGTCAAGTCCCTTTTGCGCCGTCGTGGGAAATACTGATTAGCCCCTTTATTATATATCGTGTGCACTGAGCCCAAATTACTACGGCCACAACATTTTTTCACGTTTCAAGTTTTTTTTTTACAAAAAGAACTAATAGGGCGAATAATAAAAAGTTTCAGTCGTTTTTAAGTTATTTCCAAAAGAAAAAGAAAAATAAGCTTTTTAAGGCTCGATTACAAAATTTCATCATACCTTCTTATTATGTAGGATCGTAATAAGTATGAATTTAAAAGAAGTTGAAAATGTGAATCTTTTAAAATAAGAGACGTTTGTAGCTGAAAAAAATTGTCTTAATTTTAAAAATAAATTTGTTCCTTATTTCTTTTAGCTCAAAATTTTTATGGTTCTTAAGAAAAATTATTTTGAAATTTTTTTCCCCTTAACATTAGCATACGATTCTAAGGCAGTTTTCCCCAGTTTTACAAGAAGCCTGAGCTTAACCCGTTGCTCCATCTGAATACTTGGCATTTTCCTACTCGTCGTTGTTGTAGTGACTACTGCGGACGATTGCTAAAGAAAAACTGAGCGTCGCGCTTGTCTAGTGGGCAGAGGGTGAGGGAAGCATCACCAGATACAATCCTGTTCAAACTTGTCGAGCCACTAGCAGCATCAGTCTGGTCTGTTTACTAGGCCTCACCTCGTATAATGGGAGCCCCTGTTATTTAGACAACTGAATTGGCAGATCGGTTAAGGGTATACAAAAATAAAGGCGCAATCCATTTTTCCATTTTTACAGCACATGACGGTTTTGCCAAAAATCACATGGGATCTCGTCTAGAGGACAAAAAGTGGGTTTTTTTCGTTTAGTAAATGCAAATGTATGTATGGATAGATGTAGGTACACATATGTTACCCTTTTTTGTCGACGATTTTTTTGTAAATATGTACGTACAATTTAAAAATACTTGACTGGAGTTAATTACCAAAAATGTATTTTCTCAAAATTATAAAACCTAAATTTTTGTAGGTTCTTCTTCCTATATTTATAAAACATAAAAATGTAAGAAATAAATCATAACATAATTAGGATCTGATAACACTCTCTGCTCTTAAATTTAATTATTATTGTTATTAGTTGTAAATTTTTTGATTTATTAATCGAGCTACCTTTGATTTTATCAACAAAAGAAAAAAAAAATTAAAATTTTTACATATTTTGTTCGCTCTAAAAATTAATTATTTATTGTTACCTCTGGTCTGATATTCATTTGTGCTTTTTTTAAATCTATGTTCTACTATTTAAAAAGACGTATTTACCATTTATTTACCTACTATAAGAAAAAAATCAAATTCATCAGTTTGTTATTAAATATTTATTGTACTACTAGTTTCGTAAATGTTTCTGACATCGTCATTCTTTTTTTTTTATGCGATAATGAGAAGTTGACTGGGAGTATAACAGCGTCTAGACCAAGCTTGCGCGCTGCAGCTTTAGCAGTGGTTGAGATATGGTCATTCCATGAATGGGTGTTATATGTTTTAAAATCACTAATAATTATTTTTTGAAAAGGAAAACATATATACTTGTCTACGAGATCCGAGATGGAATGGATTATTTTTAATTAAATGTCGAAAGGATTGTTTTCACACCTTCTGACCCCCCTTATAACATATAATTTTAAAAAATCCATTCCATATCGGAGATGGCAACCTCTTGTGATTTCCTTTGCAATTTAGTCTACTTCAATCCGCAAATCAAGCTCTTATATTCAATTATTTATTGGTACATAGGTATAATAAATTACTCATCCTCTTAAACCTACTTATCGGCATTTCGCAACACTGGTTTATTTTATTTAATATCTCTTAAAACATCATTATTTTTATGTCTTTTGTAGGCCGTAACCTGTGATTTCCCTTTAATTTTTTTATTAAAATTGTTTTAGATTTTTTTTTTTGAAATATTTTAAAATAACTAAGAAAATGTATCATTTTTAATTTCACTTATAATAAATAATATATTATTTCCGATTACAACATTTCCTTATAATGCATGTAAAAAAAAAAATATTTTGCTAACTGTTTTTGAGAATAAAAATAATAATAAATATAAAATCTTAAAGTCATGATAAGCTTTCGAACTTGCTACTCCTATTAATCGGACTCGAATTAAAACATGTTTTTTGGCGTAGATGAACGAGATAGTGGCCATGGCGGGGACGACAAGATGTGCGAGCTGGTCCAGCATTCGGCAATCGCAGCACCTCCGGGCATTTCACGGCAACAACTCATTAACAGGTGCGAAGGAATGCAATCAGATGGCATGATGAAATACGTACATGTCAAAAACCAGCAAGTTTTATTTCTTTTTCTAAATGAATTTTATTTAAGACACATAATAATGATAATAAATATAAATAAATAAAAACACTGTCTTTTTAATTATATAGTTTTCAAGAAGAAAATTTCAAAACTATTATTAGTAACTTATCAACACTTAAAATAAAATTAATTTAATTAATAATAGATAATAGTCAAATACTTGCTTCTTTTTTCAAGCTTTCGAGACTCTGTGACAGTGTTTCTCAACCTTTTGTAGACCGAGGAACCCTAGAGTACTTATATTTATTTCTGAGTAACCCCTTAGCACTAAAATATGAGATATTTAATTTTTCGTCAAAATATCAACATCATGCATGCTACTTTTATAGCTTCCAAATATAACATACCGCCTCCAATGACGGTGTTGCCACATTTTGAAAATTTGCTGAATTTTTGGGAAATTGGATACAAAAAACGTGGATTTTAAATTACAATACCTAACATTTTTATTTTCATGAATAATATTATTATTAAATTTTTTGCTAATGTCATTGGGATACCCATATGCCCCTTTCGGATAGGACAGGTTTTTTTTTACATGTTCAATGTATACTCATAAATAATATTCTCATCTATTTGAAAAGCAATATTATTTCAAACGTCATTAGTAACAAAATAATAATAAAACAATTTAAATGATATTTTCATTTTGTTACTAATGTAACGTATTCCTTGTATTATAAGAAAGTTAAGGAACTTTACAGCAACAAAAATGGTATCACTGAGACAATAATAGAATGTTCACCGCATTCTTAAGTATCAATGGTTTTATTTGATCATAAGGTAATACTTACTTAAACTTTATTTTTTTTTTACTTATTTTTTTCTTTACATGACAAATTTTTTGAGGGGTGATACTACTAACTACTATTTTTGTTTTTCTATTTTTTCTTTTATTGACCTCTAGGCGCGGGGAGCCCCAAACCTCCCTTTGTGGAACTCTAGGGTTCCGTGGAACCCAAGTTGAGAATCACTGCTCTATGATACAACGAAAAGTGTTTAATAATTTTATGAAATGGATGAAATTGTGTTGTGTGAATTATTATTTGTAGCCAGCTAAGTTTTACAAATTATTTCTATATGGACGCGAGTAAAATGTTTTAATGCTGAGCGCATATATGTTAGAAGAAAATTTTTAACCTTAGTCTAGCCATCTGCACGGAAAGCAGACTTGACACTCAGGTTCGACTCCTGGGGGTCGAAACCTTCTATCATAAAAAAACATCTACCAACATCTAGGGATATCTATTGAATAGAATTAAAATAAAAAAAAAAAAAAAAGATTGATATTTCATTTCATTTTTCTTCATAAATTAATAATAATAATATAATATTCATGTTGCAGCCCATGTCCGATTTGTGAAGATAAAATCTCTGGCTTCCATTATGGTATTTTCTCTTGTGAAAGTTGCAAGGGATTTTTCAAACGAACCGTACAGAACCGTAAAAATTATGTTTGTCTCCGAGGCTCTGCATGTCCTGTAAGCATATCTACGCGGAAGAAATGTCCAGCTTGTCGCTTCGATAAATGTCTTAAAATGGGAATGAAATTAGAAGGTAAATAAAACTTATACTTGAAATTATTTTATTATTTATCAGAAAACAAAAAAAGAATAGGATTGAAGATATAGACATTTATGGTCTATAAAGGCGACGCGGAGGACCATCGCCTCCATAATGTTGTGGGATTCTAAAGCGAGTCTTTGAATCCTAGGAAGAACGAAGAGAAATGAGAGTAGAGAGCCTGAGAATCTTTATCTAAAAGCGAAAAGCTCTGAAACTAAAATCTAAAATTTAATTATTTCTTTGTTTTGGAAATATAAACATTTTGGCACCAGAACGAAATTTCTATTAACTTCTATTCTAGATACAGGCAGAAAAAATCTTCCTTAAAAATGATTTTCTCCACGTTTCAGATATTTCTAAACACGATTAGTTAAAAAAATCCAGAGAATTCACTACTTTGGCCCTAAATTTTAAACCAGCCCCTTCATATTTTTTTTTTTTAATTTTATTGAACCAATTATTTTACATGAATAATGTATACATTGTATTTGAGCTTCGACTTCGGAGATAACTTCCCCATCGACTGTCCTTGATCTTCTTGAGCTAGCCAACATCTTTTTAGTCCTTGTTTTTAACAAGAGGAAAAAACTAATTAAATAAAAAAACCTCTTTTCCGATCCGTCCAGTTCAATCTCCATTCTGCCCCCTTAATATAAAAAATATATAATACAAATATAAACAACTGTAGAAAAATATAGCATTTAAAGCTTAATCCTACAACATTTTAATAATATAAAAATAAAAAAATAAATAAATCTCTGGCTCGACAACCCTTCATGGGTCTTGGCCTACTGAATTGGTTGCTGTCCTAATTGGAAACAGTACCGAGGGGTCAAGTGGTTAGCTCAACGCACATCTACAACCTTCGTTTCAGTTTTTTTTAATAATTTTAATAATATGCGAAATCTTTTCAAGTCACTTTTAAAATTAACTAAAAGTCCCCTCTGACTCAAGAATGACAATAAATTATATTTAATGATTCCTAAAAAGTATATTTTTTTACATAACTAATATTAAAAAATAGAAAGCTAAGTCTAACTTGGAAAAAGATTTTTGAGTAATAATAAATTGATGTTTTTTTTAGCGATTCGCGAGGACCGAACCCGAGGAGGTCGTAGCACTTATCAATGTTCTTATACTCTTCCAACGGCTCTCCTTGGGAACTCCTCCGGAGGACAGAATCATGGCAACAGCAGCGGAGACCTATTAGGTCTTCCTACTCAGCGGACGACGCAAATGCCCTCTGCGGACCCCCATGTCAAATTGGAGGTCGCAGATGTGGGCGCAAGTGCGGGGGCAGGACTCGCAACACCCCCTATAAGCCATCTCGGGGCTCCACAACCGCCTTTAAATTCCGGTGGCTGGCCTTCAGATAAGCCTGCTGTTCCCTCATTATTACAGGTGGGTTCGATTTTTATTTTATTTTGAATCAAAGTCGGACTTTTACTTAATATTTGCCGAGGTCTACTTGGTGCAAATAAACATATATATACATATATCAAACATAAAAATGTATATACTATATAGTTTATTTGTTTGAGGCTATGGTGTGGTAAATCAAGAACTCTGCTCTCGGCAAAATAATATACAAGAAAGTATAACGATGAGCTTCTCATACAGGCATTTCTACCTAATTTATTATTTATATTAGTAAATGTTAGTAATTTATTATTTATGTTAGTAAAACAAATCACAAAACAAATTTCCAAATAAATTTAAAACAGTAATCTATGAATAAAAATAAAAAGCATGCAACATAAACATTTCAATCACGGGCCTCTGGCCAACTCAGTCTTGCAATGGATGTTAATGAGACTTTTGGCATATATTTACATTTTTTGGCAAAATATTTATTCATTTAAAAAGACAGCTGTCTTGAGTCAAGGAGCATATTGTGTCAACATATTATTACAAAAAATATTTTATTATAGGTATTATAATAAATAATAAGGATTAAAGTCGAATCAAGCGAGTTTAAGCAAACAAATACTTTTTTCCTATCTCTCAATCAAATTCTGTATTTTTGACTAGATAGTGATAAATAAAAGATAAAAATAAATAATAAATAAATAAAATAAAATTAGTGGACTTTAATGAGAAAATTTATACAAACTTAAATTTACAAGTTAAATTTATTGATAACCTCCGAAATCGTATATTAAAATTTTAATCGAATGGTAATTTTGGTAAGTGTCGAATTTTTCGTGAGTTCAAAAATAAAAAAATTTTTTATCATGGACTATAAAAAGATCTCATTAATTAGAATTAGCCACAATATTTTTTTTTTAATTTCCTTTAAAATGACGATGTGAGGAGCTCAAAATTGGTCAGTTTTACATAATTCCTTACGTACTTGGCCGCATCAACAAATTGTTTCATGTTAGAGGGGGAAGCGTGGGGGGGGGGGGCTGAAAGGGGGCAGTGCCCCCATACAAAACTCATGCCCCCCTTAGAAAAATCGAATCTATAACGAGCTTATGTATTTCACATTAAATTATTTCGTTACTTCGTTTAACTTCTTTGCACTGATCTCTGACACTTCTCATGGACGCCAAGCTCATTGCTGTTGATAGTATAATCGTATATTTAAATTATTTTATTTATTTATTTTTTATATTATATAATCGTACATTTAAATGAAATAAATTTTAATATGTTAAATGATATTTCAATAGTGTGAAGTAAATGGACTGGATGAATCAATAATAAATAATGTGTCTCTAATGTCAAGAGACGTCCCATCCATATATCTCGATAAAACAAACCAAAAAAATTATAAATCATAAAGAAAGAAAGTGATATTATTTGATCAATTTCATTTATCTTTTATATCAAATAATTATTATTAGGAAATTTTTATTTTAAAGGGTAGTTTACTTGAACTCCAATTTGAAATAACTCCTTTGAATTTTTTTTTTAAATATGAAATTAATTAGATATTATAAAACAATTAATTATTAATAATTTAATTCAATTTTGAACGAAATCGATTCAGTACTTTTTGAGAAAATCGTCAAAAACCATCTGAACTGTCAAAAAAACGATTTTTTGAAAGCGCGAGATGCCTTTAAAAAAAGTTTAAAAAGTCATATGAAACGAAACACTGACTTGTGTCATGGAGGTGAATTTTAAAATGTTTCTAAAACGGGCTTTCATAGACGGTTTTCGGGGTTTTTGACGATTTTCTCAAAAAGTACTGAACCGATTTCGTTCAAAATTGAATTAAATTATTAATAATTAATTGTTTTATAATATCTAATTTATTTAATATTTTTAAAAATTATTTCAACGGAGTTATTAGCGTTTTTTCAAATTGGACTTCAAATAAACTACCCTTCAAAATGCAAATATGCTAATAAAAATGATATAAAAGATAAAAATAAATAACGCACAGATATGAAATTAAAATTGATTTGAATAAATATCTAATGAGAAAAAAAAATAAAACTTTTTGCCATTTCTAGTTGATTCTCTCCGGGGAGAGAAGAAAATGAATTTTTTCATAAAATTTCTTTTAAACTATAAAATTCTTAATCAAAATGCTATTTTCTTATATTAAAAAGATACTATGAACATCCAACTAGATTAAATTTATTATTCATTTATAATTCTTTTGGTCTGATATAGGTATCTATCGAGAGGATGTGTCGCTATCAAACACGCATTATTTGTTATTGATACATCATTCACTCTACAATATTGGAATATCTTTTAACTCGTAAACTATTAATTTTAGACATTTCACTCATATTAACTTTTCTGTTGGAAATTATATCTTCTTTAATAAAGTTCATTATGTACCTCAAAGGGTTAGGCAGTAATGGTGAAATTTATGTGGAAAGTTAGAGCTCTAGTGCCTTAGATATTCTACATATTAAAAAACTAATGAAGAAACATTTTGATATTTTAATTTCCTCACAGAAAGTTCGTTATCTATAATTAACTCCGATGACTATTTAAGTAGCTTGAGAGGATTAAAATTTCAAAATTAAAAAAAAAATTCTGAAAAAGGTAAACCTTATTTTACAAAAATCAAAGCGGTTTTAGTTAAAGGGTGAAGATTAATATTTTTATTGAAATCGGTGTCATCAACCAAATTCCATATTTTTTTATTCAAAAAATTATCTGGCCAATTAATTAATTCATTGGGATTGAATTTTTATATTGAAAAATATTTCCATTTCCATAACTCGTAAACTATCGATTTTAGACATTTCTCTCATATTAACTTTTCGTCAATGGTCTTATTGTATTATCAATCCTTTTTCTGGGCTAGTTACACGTCACGCATGTTAGCTTATAAAATAAAAATAAATAATAATTTTAAAAAACTAAAAAACACGCTTTTGTCAGTAATTCTTTAAAAAGTACAAAATAATGTAATAACCTAATAAACATAAAGTCAAAAAGCGTGGGGGCACTTTGTCGAAATTAATTAAAACTACATGCTTCTGCACCCCACTCTTTTTGACTTTATGTTTATTAGCTTATTACATTATTTTCTACTTTTTAGTTTTTTTTTAAATTAAAATTTATTTTTTTACTTTTTAGTCTTAATTATTTTTATATTGAAAAGTTTGCGGAATTTAACAGAATGAAATGTTTTTATTTTTATGTAATTTCATTTAAATTGAGTAGGTAAACAAATATTTTTATAGAAAAATCCTTGTGGAATTTAACAGAAAAAATCGAGCCCAAACGAATCAGTTACATACATACAAACATACAGGTGAAACTAATAAAAGCGTGTTAACAAACTTATCCCTAATTCTTTCCAAATGAAACGCTTGAAAAATGTATTAGTCCATATTTTTTCCAGATGTTATATTTATAATTAATATGATATTTATTTATTTTTCCATTACAGGAAATAATGGATGTGGAGCACTTATGGCATTCAAGTGAACAACAACGACCAAGTGAGGAACGTTCTTCTTATACGTCGATCAACCCAGATGGCTCAAACCCTGATTTTCTTTCTAATCTTTGTAACATAGCCGATCATCGTTTGTATAGACTTGTTAAATGGTGCAAAAGTTTGCCATTATTCAAAAATATTTCTGTAAGTCTATTTTTTTTAGATTAGATATCTCAATAATAAAAAATAAATTTAGAATATAATAATATTGAAGAAATGGGGAATTTTTTCAAGTCAGACTAGGAAAAAGGCTTGGAAAAAAATTAGATAAATTAAGTGGATATCGATGAGGCAGTCCAAAAAAAGAAGAAGATCATTTACACTATCTTTTTATTAATAAAACCGACGTTTCGGAGGCTATTCCCTCCTTCTTCAGGGTTTTGAAAAGTCAGTGAAGCAAATCCAATGACATTCCCCTGTTAAGTAACAATATATTATTGTTACTGCCACGGAAAGAGGAGACAGAGGTGAATGTCGCATTGGATTTCCTTCACTGACTTTTCAAAACCCTGAAGAAGGAGGGAATAGCCTCCGAAACGTCGGTTTTATTAATAAAAAGATAGTGTAAATTATCTTCTTCTTTTTTTGGACTGCCTCATCGATATCCACTTAATTCACTTATCAGTCCGTCTCCAAAAATTACTCCAATCTTATTAGATAAATAATTGCTTAATTTTTGTCCTAGTTTATTGATGACAATTTCAAATTCTAAATCTATTTTCAAGTGATACTGGATAGTTCAAGAAGCCAACTCAATTAGTGATATATCATATATTAGAATCACGTGTTGATTACAGTGTCAGGTATTGATGCTCATTTTTTAAAATCAACATTTTTAATCTGTATGGCTAGTTAACTCAGACTCATATTGATTATCTCTTGAAAACTGTCCTAGTACTAGAAGCCGAAAGGTCGTGAATATACTAGGAAATAAACTAACCAATTTTCTCATTTTTTCCATGATAGTCTGACTAAAATTTCCCAGTTCATTAATTTGTCCACTAAAGCATTAACTAGAAAAATTATTTATTTGCCAAGATAAAGATCGATTGATTTATTCAAATAGCGAAAGAATAAATAGAAATATTTTAACTTATTCTTAGCTCTTTTAAAATTCTTTCTTCAATAATAATTATGTTATATCAGCCATCAAACTTTAAATACTTACTAAATAAATTTGTTTGAAAATCTTCCAGCTTAAAACCACGATCTTTAAAACTTATCCTAAATTTTAATAGATAGATAGTTTTAAATACTCATCATCATCATTGGTACTCTGTTCTAAGAGTGGTTTGAAGCAACCAGTAATCTCCCTTTGACTCTATTCCACGTCACTTCTTTCAATTTTATATAAGTGCCAAAATTCCTCATTATTTGGGTAATAATATTTAATAATCTAATACTTATACCTTCTTATTTATTTTCATGCATCACATTTCAAAATATCTCTCAACTATCATCTGAGTTTTTCTCTTCCCCAAATTCTTTCTTTCTCAAGTTAATTTTAAACATACAATACTCCTTATGTTAAAGTAAATATGTATTTTACTTGTATATTGTTAAAAAAACCACAACCCAACGAAAATTATAGACTTAATGCTCCGGTGTTTGTTGTTAATCAGAAGTTTCGACTGAAAACACCAGATTAGACATTTTTGATGAGATATTCCCATCAGAAGTACAATATTTCGACATCTAATTCTAGAGTCGTTAACAAGTTTTTGTGAAGTCATTTCAAGAGATAGGCTAGTAATAATAATCCATTACGCTCTCACTCTAACTCTTGGAATGACTTTACCTACCCAAGAATTAGGTGTTGAAATATTGTGTCTATTGCTGAGAATTTTTAATCCAAAATGTTGAGCTGGAACTTCTCTTTTGAAAACCAAGGAAATTTTTGATTTTATAAGATTACTATTACTACTTAGTCATTGTCTTACTGTCGTTTTTATTTTATTTGAATTTTTTTCAGATCGATGACCAAATCTCCCTGTTAATTAACGCCTGGTGTGAACTTTTACTCTTTTCTTGTTGTTTTCGTTCAATGTCAACTTCCGGTGAAATACGAGTGTCCCTTGGCAAAAGTATTACGTTAGCACAAGCTCGCCATTACGGCCTCGGCCCATGTATTGAACGTATGTTGAATTTCACAGAACATTTACGACGATTGCGTGTTGATAAATACGAATATGTGGCAATGAAAGTGATCGTGTTACTTACCTCAGACGCAAGTGATTTAAGGGAATCGGAAAAAGTGCGCGCCTCCCAAGAGAAAGCTCTTGAGGCCCTTCAACATTACACCATTGCCCATTATCCAGAATTACCGTCCAAATTTGGTGAACTCTTACTCCGAATTCCAGAATTGCAGCGAACATGCCAAGTAGGCAAAGAAATGCTCTCGATCAAAAACAAGGACGGTGAAGGACCAAGCTTTAACTTACTCATGGAACTCTTACGTGGGGACCATTAAAAAAATGCCCAAGGCAAATTTTTATTTTTTTTACGTTATTTTGTATTATATTCTCTTATATACTCTTCGGTTACTGTAACCAAGTGTGCCTTGTTTTTCACTCTAATTAGAATCCGGTGTAGTTATGGTGATGGTTTAATATACATATCAGGTTTGTATCTATAAATTTTTAGGGACACTCTTACGGGCCATCCGTCCAATACCTCTATTTCCTAGCCCTTGCTTCTTATACTGATGATTAATTTATATTAACAATAAATATTTTTTTTTTTTTTCAATTTTTTATATCTACTTAACTTTAAAAAAAAAAACAACCAAATGTACTTAAAAAATGCTTAAAATATGTGATGAAAAAAGAACTCTTAAGTATATCAAATCAAATAATTGATTTATAAAAAAAAAAAAGATTTTATAAAGAGCCATATAATATAATGTAAATGTAAATTATATTTAGTATATTTTTGCGAAATTTTAGTGCAATTAAAAAATATAAATGACAACGATAAAAGAAAAGTGTATTTAATATACAAGACGATATATTTACATTAAAAGATTTTGTTATAATAAATAAATAACTTATATTATTACAACAGGTGTTGTCGAAAGCATTCGCGTGTTAAAAGTCTTTCATTCAACCAAAGTGAGTATATACATACACAGTAAAGTTCGAAAATCCGGACGCGATTAAACCTGAAAACAAAAGAAACTTGGAAACTTTATAAAATAGAACAAGCATAAGTTTAAACTTTTTTTTATTTCACATCTACTAAAAAAGCTGTCTTATAGCGTATTTGACTTATAGCACTCGCAGTGCATTTGGACGAAGTGACCATGCAGTTCCAGTACAATAAGTCAAATACTAATACCGAGAGTATGCGACATAAACACTGGTTTAATTAAATATTATTCAAGGAAATGTCTGGAATAGTTTAAATATTAAAACAATTTAAAAATTGGTTTATTTAAAATATATTCAGCGTCCTGTTTTTAATGCCACTTATAACCCTGAGAAGTCCTAGCCATGTTAGATACATATAATCTTCTTATGGGCCCCGAGAAAATTTTTTTCTTACATCTTTGTTAATTTTCTTAAAAAGAAAATTTATTTTGATAAGTATCTCCTGAGGTAGTTACGCTGTTTACCCAGTTGAAGAGTTTCGTCTCAAACCATTTATATTAGCTAATATTTTACCCATCTGAATACACAACTTTTTCGACTCCTGATTCTGGAGTCGTTTGCAAGAGATGTTCAAGTCCCTTTTGGTTTAACCGAAAACAAGACAATGCTAATTTATGTGTGTTCAGAAAATATGATTAATAGTCTGCTCAGCAATATTAATTTTAAAAGACAAATATATTTCTTTCTTGATAGCTATCTTTAAAAAAGACATCAAGACTCTTGTATTTTATAATATTTTTTATTTGAATTAGAAGTATTTGGAGGCAGGCTGTTAAGATTTGATGAAGAGGCAGCCCAAGGATAGTGAAAGGAACAAATTCCGAATAAAATAATTTATTAAATCTACTCATAAGTGTCGTTTCAGAGGAATTCCATCTTTCTTCAGGCTTTAAAAAGCTCACTGAAGAAATTTGTAACCACCTCTTTCTAGTGTCGCTTAACAAAGCTTTTTTTGGTGTTATAATTTGCCATTACCACCAATTTATTGAAAATACTTTTGATGTTAATAGAGATAATAAGGAATTGGTTACAAGTTTCCTTCAAAGAGTCTTTTAAATTCTGAAGAATGATGGAAGATCCTCAGAACAGTTTTTAAAAGCTTGAAAATGACGTTCCAATAATTTTTTTATTCGGAATTTCTTCTTTTCATGATCTTTGAGCTGCCTCTCCATCAAATCTTATTTGTTGACGTTTCTTTTATTTCTGCTGATACCACTACCTTTACCAGCCATGTACGACTTGTACTTAAAATAAACTATGAAAATTCAGATTACCATTTTTTTGAATTTTATAAACATTGCAGAAAATCCGGTCCGGATTCACGAACTTTTACTTTATATATTTGCTTTCTTTTATTTTTATCTGACTTATCCACAATTGTGCGATAAAAATAATCTATAAAATAAATTATTTGTATTTCTCAGCAATAAAATATAATTAATAAAAACTAATAAATTATTTGTAATTAGAAAATTCATAATTTATAAAATAAATTTGCCAAACGAAGTAAAATTTAACTTCTCTAAAAAAAGCTAAGTAGCGATATTTTTCAAAACAAGCAAAATGATCAATTTTCAGTTTTTTTTTTTTTTTTTTTGTAAGAAAGAAGAATTATTATATTATCTTAAAAAGATAATTTGACAGGATCCGATTTAATTCTTTCGCCGGTCTGGGCAAAAATAATTTTTGCCGCACTTTATAATTGATACTATTAATATTAACAACCGAATCAAACATATATTACCTACATTTTTACAGCTTTTTAAAAAAGTTTTAATCTTATGTTGGTTTCTAATTATTTTCATTTTCTCTTTGCCGCCCCTCCAATTTGCCGCTCTGGGCAGTTGTTCTCTAAGGGCCGGTTGTATGTCGCAAAGTAAATGCTTTTTACCACTAACCAAGGGTAGATGGTAAATGGAGGGGCTGGGATGGCCAATCAGATGACAGGAACTTTCAGTGTCTGTCATCTGATTGGCCATCTCAGTCCCTCCATTTACCATCTACCCTTGGTTAGTGGTAAAAAGCATTTACTTTGCGACATACAACCGGCCCTAATTCGGATCCTGTAATTTAGGCATGTTTATGAATTCCGTTCAGTGCCGTAACTAGCTTCTCAAGGGCTTTGTGCAAGGTTTTAATTTTGGGCTCGTTAATATATATATATATATATATATATTTAGAAAAATAATGATAATAATAATAAATGTTTTTAAAGCAAAGCAGAGAAGCGATTTGAAAATACATATTTTTCAGTTTCAATTCAGAGCTCTTTTTGTTCCTGTGCACTTGCCTAGATACGGCTCTGTTTCTATTCTATTAGACAATCTAATTATTTGTTAATTCTTTTTATTATTGAAAAGTTGAAATATATATCTCAATAAAAAAAAAAAAAAAAAAAATTGAGAAATTCAAGTCATTATTTAGAATTTGAAGATTAATAAACTTTAGATTATTTCTTAACTGAAAATTTATATAAAAACGTAATTTGTATCAATTATGATTGTAAATAATAAAAAGCGAGAATTCGTAGTTTTATTATTAAAGAATAAAATAAGAAATCTATGAGTGTTGACTTATTATAAAATATATCTGGATTGTTTCTATAAACATTTAACAGCTCTTTAACGAATTTGAAATTAATTTTAGTAAATTCCTTTTTCATTAAAAAAAAAACAATAGTTTTTAGAATTGAGTGTGTTCTTTGATGTAAATAAATTTAGCTATCTCTGAGTCTGAATATCTTAAATTCTTATCTCTACAGGTGTATTTAAGCTTAATTAAATATGTTCATTTTGCCGAGTGTAATCTAGATATATTTTTTACTAATAAAAATAAGTAGATTTTTAAAATTGTTGAAAAATATGGCATTTTTTCAAAATTCCACTGTATTCACAAAATATTAGATACGGTCTTTAAATTCTACTTATTTATATCAAGCAAAGGACACACTCATTGATTTGTACTTAATCTCAACAAAAATTTCAATTGTCAAAGAAACAGTCTTTATATACAATATGTCATTACGTGGAATTATTTTTTAGTTTTAATTTCTCTTTTTTTTTCAGAAGAAAATTGTTTAGCTTCAACATAAAAGACTTGCTTTAAGCAATATTTAATTTTTAATTTAAAATTTTTCGTATTTAATTTAGAAAAATACTTTTAGATTAAATTTTTCTAATTAATCTGTGATTATTTTTTTGTAATTCATTTTAATGTTTAAAGTAATTTTTTTATATAAATTAATAAATAAAATCCCCATATCAAATTATATATTTTTAAATTTAATTTGGATACAAGTATAAGAAAAAGTATAAATATATTTGTTGTGTGTGATTAATACTTTTAACTTTACATTTAGTGTTTAGTTGAAGCTAATAAAAACAAAATAGGCGGTACACAGAGAATGGTGGCCCCTAAGTATTTTTCTTGATTTACACCTTATTTTTTGATAGATTTTGATACAAATTAGGGAACAAACAGAAAAGACATTTCTGTAAGTAATTAAGTAATGCTTTATTAAAAATTCAAGGAAAAATAAAAATTGCAGTTTAATTTAATATTTAGAAAAGAAAAAAAATTACATACGATTTCCCAAGTATTTGGGGTAATTATGGCAGATGCCCTTAAAAATAAAATAGTCATTAATCAAACAATACCTCTTTTCAGAAACAGTGTAAGAATTATAGTAGAGATCTTTTAGTATATTTATAGTCAAAAAATCAGGGATAAGACGAACAGCAAAAACACTCAAAACGTTATATAGCTTTTCATCTATTTGTAAAATTCCTCAGTACGAGAAAATGATAAAAGTATCAACATATATTATTAATATTATAATACAAATGTAAATATAAAATATAAATATAAATAATATAAATATAAATGTTTCTTTCATGTTTAAAAGAAATACATAGAGTTACAGAAATTTAATTAATCTGATATAGACATCAACGCGAAGTAAAAAATTGCTCTTGTTATCTAGTAGTGGTTGAGTTGATCCTACCATTATTTATTTAATAGAGGATTGAAAGCATGGTGAAATGAAGTCATTGCAGAACAGTTTATTATTATTATTATGGAATCACAAGTCCAAAGTTAATTTATATTTAAAAACTAAGAAAAAAAAGAAGCCTAATTTAAATCTTAGATCTTGGTAGATATTTATGTATGTATTTCATGTCAAAAGGGTTCCCCCCCAGGAGTCGAACCCAATTGCCGAGGCTGCTTTCGGCCAGTTGACACACGTTAGAATTAGTTAATTTATATTTTTAAACGAAAATAATATAATACTTAAATTAGGGAACGAAGAAAAGATTTTTATATTATAGACAAAAGGATCAGCCGGCGATCGAGTAGGAGGCGTTTGGATATATAATATAATACTTTTTTTAAATATAATTTTAACATAAAAATAGATTTTAAGTCATCATCATCATTTGCAGTCAAGGATTAGGCCGTTAAGCCTGTTTCGGCTAAGACATTCTTCTGCCAAGTCCTCTAGGACGTCCGCGATCTCTTTTTCCTTTGGGTTTATAGTTCAGGGCATATTTTGGCAGTCTTGAGTCTTCCATCCTTTCGAGGTGGTCAAGCCAATTTTGTTTATATTTATCCCTGACACTATCTATCCCTGATATTTGGAGTTCTTCTCTTATTTGACTATTTCTTATTTTATCTAGTCTTCTATATCCTTTGACGCCTCTAAGGAAACGAATCTCCGCAGCTGTAATTCGGCTGTCTTCTCTCTTGGTCGTGACCCAGGTTTCACTTCCGTACAGGACCGTTGGTCTGGCGGCGACTTTATATAGTTTTATTTGAGCCTCCATAGATGTTTTCTTTAAGTGTCTCCTTGTGGTGCCCCACACATTTTTCCTTTGGGTTTATAGTTCAGGGCAGATTTTAAGTGAATTAGGAAATAGAAATAGATGAAAATGAATTAGATTGTAAACGAATTCCATTAAATAATAGTAAAAAATATTATAAAACAGAATTCTTAGATGAGAAGTCGACAATATTCATTTCTAAACCACCAGACTTCAGAAGGGAAGTGATAAAGGTAGATTCTCTCATTTGGAGAACTCCACGGCTAATGAGAACCAGGGAGTGCCAACACCGTCTGTCAATGTCAAGCTCGAACTCGAATTTTTTTATCGATACATTTGGAATAGCTCTGAGCAATTGATACCAGGCTGATTCCGAAATTCCAAAACGCATTTCTAGCAGACACGTAGGTAAGGGGGGGGGGGGGGGGGTTCAAGGGGTTTAACTCTTGCCCCCATACATGCAACAGTTAAGTTTTTTCTTTTCGAAACACATCATATCACTACATAGCTGTGTCTGAATTATGTATATTAGAAAAGCATTTCAATTTTGTTTTACTTTTGCCGGGGTGAAGGGGTTTAAAATACCTAAACAAATCAGTTGCTCAGACACCGAACATCCCATCAAAAAATCTATACCTACGTACCTGAATTCTAGAATATACATATTATATTCTATACGTTTCTAAACGCTCGGTCCATTCTATTCAATAAAACAGGACCAACTCCTTTTGCCCGTATCCGATTGATGGTGTATTATTATATTAATAATATTCTTCAATCTTAGAACTTGGCTAACAAAATCGTCTCTCTTTTACATATTGTAATCATAGAAATTCTACAATGGACCAACCAGTCTGGGACGATTCATTTTATTACTAATCTATCTGGCAATTCGAATATTTATCTCATTTCTAAATCTTAACTCCATTAACATCACAAATTCACTTGTAATTGCATTTCTTTTATTTATTTATTTTTTCATTTAAATATAAATTTTATAATCATTTATTTAATTTATTCTATTAATTCTCAAACTTAGTTCTTTGTTTTAATCACTTTATCATTTTTATTTTTATATATATATTTTCTTCAACAGCTAATCCATTTCCTATTTCTTCTAACTCTCTACTTCACCCAAGTCTCAACTCTGAGATTTGTACCCCCAACGGCTATCTCGATATCTCGTCTTAGATGCTATTTATGTCTATATATATAGATAAATTTAAGCTTTATTGAGAGAAACTTTTATATATCTTTCTTAATATTTATAATGTACCTATATGTTGATACTTTTGTAATTTTCCATTTGAACTAAAGGTTTCAAATAATCAGAAATCTATTCAATGTTTGAGTGTTTTTGCCTGATTTTCTGACTATAATAATAACAAATAAATATTTCCTATTCGTTGTAGGCACATGGTCCAAATGCCACACCAACGGCGTCTCAAAAATATTTCTCAATTTTTTCCGAAAAATATTCATGATTAAATTTAGTTAATTTAAGGAGTCTGGACTTAGTTCATAGGCAGCGATATATATCATAAATCGAACAGTCCTCAAAAAAGCCTTATATAGTGAACATTGAAAAAAAATTATTCCAAGAAATATTAATTAATTTGTCAAAATGTCTGTTAGTATAGTTATCAAATTTTGTGTAAGCTTTAGCTCAATGGCAGTATCAAAACGAAATTTCATATTTAATTTATTTTATATTAAGATTAAGAACTGGTTAGATTTGAAGTGAAATCAAGTGAAGAGGGCTCAAAAAAATTAAAATTATAAAATATTCAATTTAGTATGAAAGAATCTTATACCCACTGGAATTCATAAAGGATCTTATATTTAAAAAAAGATGTGAATATGACTAATGGGCTCAAAAATTGAGCGTTCCGAAAAAAAAATATCTCTATATACTCCTAGATCCTTGGATCAATTTGTGCTAAATTTTTCATAGGTGCCTTTTAGGACCTTACAAAAATGACGATACTTGAAAAATTGATAGGGACTCAAAATGGAGGAGGGGATGCAACAAATTGAAATTAGAAAATCGCTAATAATCAATTTATATTTTATTTATTTTAATAACAGAGACTACTATCAAGACTTAATCCAGAAGAACTATTCAGAATCGCCTCAAAGAGAGAACAGTATAACTAGCTGATCCAGATGGCCATCTAAGTGAGAATACGAAAATAAAAAGATGAAGAGGTCAAGTAATGTGGTTGGCCATATCATCTATTCTGTTGAGTTTTTTAAGTAAATAGATATTAAGAAGCTCCATTCGGAAAGTAATATATACAATATTTCTTAATTAAAAAATATTTTACTAGTCTCGGTTGCAAAACTATTGTGAAGTTCTAGACGCTTCAGTTTCAACTGCGTGAAGTTTATTTTTCGTCTGCTATTCATTTGAAATTAACGCTCAGCTCAAAAATAAAAAGAAGCGTGAAATTTCGAGTAACTCTTAATAGTTCAGTGGTCTCTCGCTTTGACCATGAGTCAATTAGTTAAGAAAATTTAGAAGAAAATAAATTTTTTTTATTTTTTATAATTATAAAACTTAGCAAGATGCGAGGTAGGTTTCACAAAAAAAGAAATAAAACAAAATTGAGTTTTGAATTCGATATATTTCGGGGGTGAGCCCATCATCAGGAGTCAAAGAAAACAACCTACCTCGCATCTTGCTCAAGTTTTATAATTATATTAAAATGTTTCACCTAGAACCAACACCTAACTCCTTAAAAGTTATTTTTATTTTTTTTTATTACATATTTATTTACTTAAATTGATTAAAAGATGCTTTGTGTTACCTTACAAAAAACAATCTCTTTTTAATATAAATTATATATCTATAAAGTGTTAAAAAAGAAGCCCTAAGTGCCTCTTCTTTCTTTACACCGCTGTTTTTTAAAATCGAAATTAAAAAAATTATTTATGAATGATGAAAAAAAGAGGATATTTTAGACGCCACAAAATAAAGGTATTTCAAAGAAAATTCTATAAATTATCCGAATAGTGTTATAAATTGTTTTATTAAAACTTAACAAAGATAATTTTGCAATTTAGGCTTCAGAGAGTTTCGATTGATAGTTGGAAGATTTTTTTTTAGTTAGTCTAGCCATAAATAAATATATAAAAAAAAGTAAGATTATCTCTTAAAACCTCAACGATTTCGTGTTTTTTAAATATAAAATATTGTTTTTTAAGAATGTTTTTTTTTAAGAAATAAATAATTAAAAGATTTCAATTTAACTTATGAATTATTAATTGAAATTAGTTTTGAATTTAAAATAAATAAATAAATAGTGGGACGTTCACGATCTTGTTGAGGAAAAATAAACTCAATTATAGGTACATAAGCTTTCATGCTGATATTTTATTTAAACAAAATTATTATAATTAGGGATCAAATTTTACTGTTTTGTTAAAAATTGTAATATCAATCTTCCAGATTTAAAAACTTTAATAACGAAAATTCCTTGAAAATTCCAAAGTTTTAAATTCTTATATAAACTATTCTTATATTAAATATTTATTTTTTAATCGGTTAATATATTATAATACTTTTTTGTTCGAATTAATAATCTAATATAGAAATTTTTATTTTGTGTTTTGAACAAAAAAATCTCATTTTTTTTCAAGATTCATTCCAAAGTTTCATCAACATTATTGTTATTAATTAATCGACTTCAAAACAAGGAGGAGGTTATCAATTTGACTGAATTTTTTTTATATATAAATAAATATTTATGTTAAATTTAATAGGTGGCTAAAATATTATTACACTTGGATAAATTCAAAAATCGAAATTAAGAAACAATAAGTAGAGTGATGATTTCATTAGAATAAATGGTATATTTTTTTAAATAAATTTTACGGTTCCGCTTCCACATGTTCTGTTAATATATGTTCCATTAAGAATCGAGGTTCTGGAAATGCTATGCCACACTCTTGACAATAAGGAACGCCTTGTTGTAATCTCTCTGCTTCTGAGAAAAAATAAAAAGGAAACATAAAAAAAATTAGTGAGTAAATGATCAATTATAGCTATATACTCATTTGCAAAAATGTTAAAAATTGTGACTGCTTTTCAGAGAGCACAGTTTTAAAAAAGATTCGAGATAGGATCCCGAAAAACTCAACGATCTCACTCGCAACTTCATATATATAGTATAGAATATAGAATTGGCCAGATTAATTTGCAGCAACGCTGACGTAATGCTGCCGACAGGGAGCGCTGGTGCCGTCGGTATATTTGCGGCAAATTTGAAATATAATCGTAATTTGGACTCGAATTTTGAAATGAAAGACTCCAATTGATTTTAAATTAAGAAACATTAAATATATTGATAATTATTCCTCCTCCCCGCCCCCCTCACCACTCAAAAAGAAGAAAAGAACTCATTTCTGTAGCTGTGTCAGGACGAAAATGAGGCGAAACTTTTAAGAGAGTATGTATTTTTGGGAGTTTACAGGTATACATTTGGAGTGTGGTTTTTTAAGAGGAATAGAATTTTTGGACCGAGATGCCGTAACAGGCCTGCCAGCCCGGAGGCCGAGCTTCAAGGGCGTGCCGAAGGCACGCACGAAAGCTCGTTAGATAATATTTTGATTATTTATGTCCATCGAATAAATTAACAAGTTGTTGTAGGAAAATAAGGACAATAGCTTAGGCAAATAATTTTAGGTTTCGTCAACTTTGTTAGCTTCCTCCAGGAGCTTAAACAAATTAATTTCTTTGCATATTTGTCATTCTATTAATATTCATTCTTAGCAAACACATAAGGTCAGTCATCGAACAGATTGAAAATAGGAAAATATTTGCTGACTGGCCTTATGTGTTTGCTAAATGAATATTAATAGAATGACAAAAATATGCAAAGAAAGTATTTGAGCCCTGAGGAAGTCACAAAGTTGGCAAGCATTGTAAAAAATAAAATTATTTTATAAGCTGGCCCGTGCTTATTTCCCTACAACAACTTATTAATTGAAACAATATGTTATGACAAAATAATATTATAAGATTATTTATTAAACTGTATCATATTTTATTTTTGTGTTTGCTAAGAATGAATATTAATAGAATGACAAATATGCAAAGAAGTTCATTTGAGCCCTGAGGAAGTCAACAAAGTTGACGAAACGTTGGCAAAAAATAAAAATTATTTGCATAAGCTATTGTCCTTATTTCCCTACAACAACTTATTAATTAGATAATATGTTATGACAAAATAATATTATAAGATTATTTATTAAACTGTATCATACATTTTATTTTAATTTAATTGAAATATGATTATTTTTAATATCAACTTTTTTTCTTCCAACGGTATTATTTTAGGAAAATTTAAGGAGTTTAAATAACGGTTATTAATCAATAATTTTTAATAAATATATTGTTCCGTGCCGATAAAGTTTCGAAGAGTCCGTTTCTTATCTTCAGGGCGATGGATCAATTAAATATGAAAATAAAAATTTCTCATTCAAGATATAATAAGTAGTAGCTAAGTCCAGTAATGTTTTAAGAAGACAAATTCCACACAAATGTAAAGAATGATAGAAAAAAGACTCTGAAACAAAGCACATTAACAGAAGTCAGGAGGAATGTTTTTTGTTTTTTCTCTTTCTTTACATTTGTTTGGAACTTGCCTTCTTAATTCATTACTGGACTCATGGCCCTAGCTAGGGGGTGAGAGTGTTCACCCTCCCTCCATCCCCCAAATGTTGAGGTAAACATCGACATTTTAACAGAATATAAATAAAAATAATAATCTGATAAAAAAAAGCAATCTTTGTGTAAGGATGGTCATGTCTCCCACTCCTGGGAGTATATCCACACTTCCCTAAATGTGTAGGTCCCCCAGAAAATTAACTCTCCTCCCCCCACCCTTTTGGAATTTTTTTCTGGCTACGGCCTTGACTGGACTCTTGGATTGTAGATTAAATACATATTTTTATTTCCATATTAAATTGACCCATTCGCCCTCAAGATGGGGAATGGATGTTCTCCAAAACATTGTTGGCATGGATTCAATTCAAAAGTGAGCTATAAAACTAATAGGAGATCCAGCATTAACTAGCGCTTTCAATTTGGCCCATCGTAGAACCGTCTTTTATAGATATATTCATGGTGTTGTTCTGAGATAAAATCAAAAATCGCCCCTAAAGCCTTGAAAGAAATACACGATTTCCGAATATTCAATACACATTCGTGATTAAATTAGATACTGACAGAAAAATGCACTTGACTATACGTTTATCAGTATGACTTCTAAAGACTGGAATTTTCTTCCCGCTTCTATATTCTGCTGAAATATATGGTAATCTTCAGCCTTTTAAGATCCGCACCCACAGGTACCTTCGTATCCGACCCAATCCCTGAAATTTCTTCTCATTTCATCATCCTTTTCACGATGCAAGACTCCACCCCGTAGTACATTTTTGGTAGAATATCTTCTTGCATCAATATTATAAAAAAATAAAAATAAATCTAAAAAATTTATTAAATAATAACCGCTATTTAAACACCTAAAATTTTCATATTATTTAATATTATTATTAATTGTAAATATGACAAATATATTATTACATGATAAATTATTTATAGTTCATCTTATAATTTTTCTATGCACTAGCCATTGGACCATAATAGTACCATCCCACACTATGTGAGAGGATCAGAAAGTCATAAGGGCAGATGTTGTGGTCCTCAAAAAGTATTTTTTTTATTCTCCGCCGGTCAAAAACATTTCAAATTTTCATGTTTTTCAGATTTTATTTTTATAATAATAATTTTAGGAATAGGTAAGGCATTATTTTAATGATTATTCTATATACAAGTGTTTCTCAATCTGGGTTCCGCGGAACCCCAGGGTTCCACAAAAGGAGGTTTGGGGTTCCCCGCGCCTAGGGGTCAATAAAAGAAAAAATAGAAAAACAAAAATGATAGTTAGTAAAATAGTATCACCCCTCAAAAAATTTGTCATGTAAAGAAAAAAATACTAAATTAGAGTCTATTACCTTATAGTCAAATAAAACCATTGATACTTAAGAATGCGGTGAACATCACTATTATTGTCTCAGTGATACCATTTTTGTTGTTCTAAAGTTCCTTAACTTTCTTATAATACAACGATTACGTTACATTAGTGACAAAATGAAAATATCATTTAAATTGTTTTATTATTACTAGTATTTTGTTATTAATGACGTTTGAAATAATATTGCTTTTCAAATAGATGAGAATATTTGATGTTGATATTTTGACGAAAAATTAAATATCTCATATTTTAGTGCAAGTGGGTTCCTCAGAAATAAATATAAGTGCTCTAGGTTTCCTCGCTCTACTATACAACATGTTGAGAAACATTGCTATATTTAATTTAAGTAAATTATTTAGAAATTTATTGGCAATGTTGCTTTAAAATTAGAAATTACTGATTGTATCATTTTTCTCAATACTTGCTATTCATGCATTTAATTATTTATTTTAATAAGCATTGTTATTGTTTGGAGTCAATATATTTATAATGTTCTATTTCTTTACTTTAATCACTTTCAAAAAAAATTAGCTAGTGTATAAAGATATATTTAAGCCAAAAAGAAGATTGAAGATGGGTTAAGTTTATATTATGTTACTGGGGTGTAAGGTGTTTTACTTTTACCATTAAAAGAATCTAATAATTATATAATACTTATAAATTGCTCTAAAAAGACTGAATCAGAAAAAAGCTCAAGATTGGTTCAAAACAATCAATTTTTGAGGTTGAAAGTTTTGCGTGATCGTCATTTAACCGCAATAGAAGCTTCAATTCGAATTGACAAAGCGACTGAGTTCAATGTAAGTAAAAGAACAGTTAAAAGGTAGCTAAGTGAGAGAAATTTCCAGTTTAACAAGACCAGTTGCTGACTCGAAAACATCAGACATTGAAGATTAGTCAGAAGAACAATGAAGACAATATTTTTTTTTCTGTTGATTCTCGATTGGCCTGATGAAACTTTAAATAATTTGAACGAGTTCTGAAGAAAGGCAGCACCAATGATCTGACTTTGACCTTTTGCATCCTGATTCAAGCCATTTAGAGCAAGTTCCAAGTTTTGTTTTCTTCATAGGACCTTTAAATGGTAAAAATATTACATCTAACACCGGAGCAACATAACTTAAGCTTGGTCCAAGTGACCACAAGAATAACTTGTAAATTTACAAAAAATTGTTTTCATTCATGTGATTATTGATTTTCAAAATAAAAATTTTAATAAATGAATAAATATGTATAAATAATTAATTATTAAATTATTGGATAAAAAATACTTGGTAGGTTTCACATTAAGATATTAAAATAAAACGAATTTATTTTTGGAGAGACTTTAATCTCTATATAGATATATATTTCGGGTGTCTAACCCATCGTCAGGAGAAACAGAAAGTAACTGACCTGGATAAGTTGTATTTGAATACAAGTCAATGGTAAAATTTATTTTTAAATAACAAAAGGGTAAATATTTAAAATTAGGGGAAGGAGAAAGGTAGGAAGTCTATTTAATTTAATTTTGAATGGCCTTCTGAGAAATGAGGATCTACACTCAGGTAGGTGTAGGGGAGGAGGAAGAATTAATGAAAACAAAATTACAAATATTTAAAGAATGTAATTAATGATTGTACT